>JBAMJV010011129.1:0-89528 GCA_037951105.1 Echinarachnius parma | reverse complement strand
GAATAACTGTGACATGCACTTCGGTACTATGTATACGTAGTCAAGATTAGTGGTCTCTACAGACAGGTGATATTTATATACAGGTGGTCGCTAGAGCAGGTTTGACTGTATCATAACATTGGACTGAATAAAGTATTCAGTTCCAGTCTGCTTCGTTCGATCCCATCTCGAGTACATCAATATCATCGAATCGATCGCGGCCGCCCCATTCATGATCGAAGGTGCATGTATTGACAAAATGGCGATTATAAGGGCTGAACCTTGTGTAGAGTCATTTATGTAAAGTTCTCTTCGATGTATACACTCTACATAATGAATGTGCTTTGGGTGTTATAATTGTGTGTTCGTGCGTGTTTGGAGGGCATAGACTTGCTTCGGGTGCATGCGGGCTCCACGGGGTCACACCGTAAGGCCCCCTGGCAAGGATCCAGGAGGCGGAGCCCCCCCCCCCCCCCCCCGAAGCTTTTGGATGTGAGCTATTCAAAGCCCCCAAATCAAAACTACCGACTAACAAGCAAGCAAGCAAAAAAAACACAAACAAACAAAAATGCCGGGCCTTAGGGTGGGGGAGGGGGCGGGGGGGGGGGGGGGGGGGGGCTCGAACCCAGGACAGGAAACCATTCCCTCGCTATAATAGGCCCCTGGTTCTAATAACAATTATGTAATTGTAGGCTATACTACCCCTATACCCCCTTTCAAGTTTAATTTAAAGGGATAGTTGAGTTTTGGTCAAACTTAATTTTAATAACCAAAACCTGCTGTAGCTGTAAACTACATAAGGGGTTATGTTTCCAGTGCAAACACGTCAGCACACAACAACAAACAAAGCGACCAGTTCAAGATGAATGTGTTGTGTATATATACAAATCAAAGTCCTTTTATTCGACGCACGATATCGACAACGACAACATTATGTCTTGACGAACACTCATCGACGACGACGATGACAACAATATCAACTACGATGACGATAGCTAACGATATAGCCGACGCTATTATAGATGACGTTTGACGTATATTTCCTTTGACGCCGACCTACGACGTCCGTATTTGACGACGACGTCCGTATATCATTTGACGGTTTACTGAAATAAGGACAATCAGTAAAAACAATAATAAGTTATATGTTCAAGTAATTAACTGTACACACAAACCATAATTCCTATAATCAACGTTCTGACTAATTAACCTTTATATGTGAGTTCCTAACAATAACTGTTACATGAACATATAATCATTGAACCTAATTCACCAAACATTTATGAATATTAACTACTCAAATGAGTTCCTTCAATTTAGTGTTTCCAAAATACCAACTCGTGTCATAGAGCATTAATTATCAACTAAATATATTAACATCATACAACTGTATGTAACTAAACTTGTGTGCTAATGCGTGTAGTATATAACTATAATCAATACTACCAAACAACTTATAATACAAAGTTTACCAAGATTAATGATAACACAATATTCTCGATATTCTGCAATATCTTCTCTTCTAAGAGATTTACTTATATATGCATTAACAAATGCACCTTGTTTGAATATAACTAATCATTTTGCATCTACTCAATATTCATCAACTAATGCAAATTCTGTCCTTATAATTAATAGGAATACTAACTTCATTATATGTGGCATAACAAACATCAATTTACTACAACTATAGTGCTCGACTATACTATACTGTGCTGTACATAATGACATAATTATTACGTGAATATACCACTTCATCTCTCACAACTTCTCTGTCTCTCACTCTTTCTTATAGAGTGCACATTTAACATAGTGTATGGCATAATATTCTAAAGTTACAGTGGTTTCTTATTATACTACAATAATGTACAAAAAGTGAAATATATCGACTTACCAACTGTTTTCAACCAACTATTTTCAACCAGCTTCAAACAACAGACTCTTCCCACTGACTTTCTCTGTAGAAGTGATGCTCAACGGGCTATGTACATATTACTACCCCCACTGACATAGAAGGCATGGTCAATGTTATCACTAAAGTAAACATCCAGGCAGGGAGAAATTCCTGCTTATCTATGTTTGCCCCCCTGGCCAGCACAGAGACCCCTTTGTTTATGCACTGTATTAAACTATAGGGCTGTATTAATCAGGCTGTATACTACAAGTATACAGGGAGTATAATGTATTTATACAGGGAACATAATATGTATCACATAATACACAAACTATTACCACTTTAAAATATAAGTGTAATTCTGCCGCAACATACCGGCCCCAAATTAACGAACACCAACAAGTTAATTTCACTTAAAAAGCGGCAGGTACGATCAAATCAATACACCTACACCTGTATACTAATCAATTTCAAGACTCTCTTCAAATAATCCTAATTAAGAATGTTATGTACCAAACATAAATTCATTCTAATTTACGTTACAAAATAATGACGAAACATATACAACAAATTTGTACTTGCAACCTTGAATCGCAACCATCTTTACACTATTAACATGAACCTGATAGACCTATTTATCACTCCTATCAATTCATGTGATACCACATGCGACTTAAGCGAAAGCACCTTATTCCATTACGCCTAAATAAACAAAAACTTATAATAACTGCGCATGTGCAATGGAAAATGAGTTCGTGCCTCATTTTCGTGATCATTTGGTCCACACTGTTCCAGGAGACATAGCTTGGCTATCGGTCGCTTATAGAACTTCGTTCCGGCCTTCACTTCAACCTGGCGCACCTTACCATCTCTTCCAGGATAGGTCTCTACAACCTTGCCAATGGACCATTGTCCTCTAGGTGCATAGTCATCTACCATGAGGACTAGATCGTCAATCTTTAAATTCCGCTGTGGTTGCAACCACTCCTGTCTTTCTTGTAGCGATGGTGGAGCGATGGTCGGTATTCCCAACGCCAACGCTTCCAGAACAGATCTGCCGGATACTGGGTTTGGCGCCACCTTCGCCGACAATACCTATCTTCCTTCTTGAAGACACCGGGTGGTAGGCAGTGTGGCTGTTTTGTGTCGAATGGCACAGGTGCATTGGTCAGTCGTCCACCAACACGAAGCACTCCGTCCACGACAATAGGGTTGAGCTTTGTTAAGCCAGTCCCTTTCTTCTTGTCAGCTTTCTTGTCACGTTTGCTAAGTTCCTCTGGGAACTCCTTCATTTGTACACACATAAGGATTGCTCTTTCAGCATCCTGGTATTCCTGGAGCGACAATGTCTTCTGTCTAACCTCCTTGCCGTCTTCTGACTTTGCCTTTGAACGAAGGTACCTTACATATCGGAGGATCCAGGCAACTCCTTTCTTGAGCCTTGACCACGAGGAGTAACGATCGATAAGGTCGTCTACCTTACCACTGCTCGTAACGCAGTTGTTCCTCATGGTCTTCTTTACCTCAGGATCTTCATTGGCTTCAGGTAGGCTTTGAGGCAGATGCACGGCTTGGGGCCATCTCTCGGGTTTCTCCCTCAGGAATTGTGGTCCCTTGACCTGCCTTGCATCGCCGGTCGACTCACTGACTGGCATGCCTCTGGGACCCTCATCCGCCGGATTTGACTTCGCGTCAACTTCTGAATGATGCCATGGAAGCCCTAGTTCATAGTTGCCATCCGTCTTCCTGATAGTCGCCTCTGCCCTTCGATCTTCTACTGACAGACCCTTACCTACCTCATTACAATTATCTCCGAAGTCTTGTTTTCCGAACCTTTCAGCTTGTTCCTGCAGAAGGTCATAGTGCAGGCGTGTGAAGTTGGATGAGAACTGTGACCTTCTTTCATGTCGTGAGGTTGGTCCTATCAGGGTCCACCCAAGGACAGACCGCATGGCGTAAGGTTCTCCCTTCCCTCCGCGTCTATCCTCCTTCACCCAGAAGGCCTCCGGCGTGTCTCCACCTATGAGAAGCATAACCTCCTTGTCGTCGATTTGGGGAATGGAAACATCTTGGAGGTGCGACCATTGATGGATGTCGCTCGGATTCGGTATGCTCTCAGTAGAGATTGGTAGTTTGTCGACAGTCCATACTGCCTCCAAACTGATGGATTCACTCTCGTCAAGTCCGCAGACCGACATCGATAGCTCCATCCCACTTACCTTCTTGTTTTCGTCGTTCACAGTTGACAGTTTGAACTGTTTCTTATTTCCTTTCAGGCCTAGTTTTGTGGCAAGCCTTTGGTCGCAGAGCGAGACGTCGCTTCCACTGTCAAGCAGAGCCCAAGTCTCTACCTCTCTGCCGTTACTCCGTACCTTGACAGGCAGCACCCTAAGGCATACCTTTGAACTGATGCTCGCCGAAAGACTTGTAACGAGTGGTTTCTCTTGGGTACCCGCATCTTTTACGTCGTTTCTACTTTCACCGGCCCCGGTGAGATTCTCCACACGCTCGAAATGAAGAAGGGCATGGTGCCTTCTCTCGCAGCCATTGCTGCCACACACAGACTTCTGCCAACAGTCCTTGGCCATGTGGGACGGTTTAAGGCAGTTGTCGCACAGGCGATTCCTGCGCGCTAGCCTAAAACGTTCCTTCTGTGGTTTGCCCTTGAACTGCTCACATTCCGTCAGTTCATGACGTTCCGCACAACAAGGACACTTCCGCCTTTCTCCCTTACCTGCTGTTGACAGTGTAGTGGCTCTTACGCCATTGTTGATGGGCCTCTCTGGACGTTCTGGAGGCTTCACATTAGTAGGTTTCACACTCTGACCTACGTTTTTACCATATAGGTTGTTGGCGACTTTGGCTTGCCGGTCGATGAAGCTTGCCATGTCACGAAAGCTTGGTTTGATGCCCTGCACGAGCAGACCTTCTGCTCGATCGGCCCATCTAGCCTGCAGCTGCACCGGAAGTATGCCCTGGATCTTCAGCAGGCTGTCACTGGAATTCATATCTGCAGTGTGTCCCATCTGCTCAAGAGTTATTTGGCACGCGCTCATTTCCCTTGCTAGCTCGCGCAAGCCGTGGCCGTCATTGGGCCTAATTTGGGGGCGATTAAGGACTTTCTTAAGCCTAGCATGTGATATCACGTGAGGTTGACCGAACTGATTGGCTAGAATCTTCCTAGCCCTACTGTACCCTTCATCTGAGGGTAGCAGTACGCAACACTCGATACACTCCTTGGCCCTACCCTCACAATAAGACAGCAAATACATCAATCTAGTTTTGTCATCATTGACCTTGCATGCAACATTAACATCAAAGCTATTCACAAAACTACAATACTTGATTGGATCACCGTCGAACCTAAGCAACTCTGGCTTCGGCATGTTCATGGAAACCATCAACATATTACACAAATCAGATACGGAATTGCCGTTATCAGTAGAATTTTGGCTACTTGCCTTTACAAGTACATTGCTACCCATGTTTACATTCATGCCCACATTCATTCTACTTTGTGTATCAACATCACCACATGCAACAGGACTGTTTTTATTCTTGTTACTACTTACAGTTCTTGCAGCCCTGTCACTACTTATCTGTCCATTTTTCTTGATCTGATCTTGGTCACGGATCCGTTCACCATGACCACCACTCAGATCATCCGTACGGCCACGGGAGTCTTCACCACCCGTTTGAACTTGGAAAGCTGTCAGATCTCGGCCACCAGCAGAAACTCGATCTTCGATCAGCTCCTCCTCCAGCATCTCCACCTCCAGTTCAGCATGCTTCATTTCGCCCTCGATCTGGAGCGCGACGAGCCGTTCGTCGAGTTCACGCCTAGCACGCTCAAGTCTTTGTTGCTCTTTAAGCTGCTCGATTCGTTGCCGTGCTATTTTCTGCTTTAGCTTAGCTTCTCTCAGCCTTGCGCTGCTTCTCGAACTCGAAGACGATGTGCTCGCTGCATACTCGGAACGCTGGTCGTCGTCTACTGGTGCCGTGATCGCCGTGAATGACACCTCCTTAGACTCAGAGTCACTGAGCCACGCCGTAATTCTTTTATTGAACTCCTCCAAGTTCTGTCGCTGACTTGCGAACACTTTGCTCGCGTCCATTTTCAAATCACCATCCAACATGGTGACGTACTCCATGTACTGTTCTTCATAAAGGGAAAATATACCCTTCAATTGGTCGTATCTCTTGACGACCACCGTGCAGTTATCTCGATCTGACAATAGTTGCTCCAACTGATTGTACCTCCTTCCGAGGTCACCGAGGTAACTGTTACATGACTCCTTCAGAGCTGCAGCCTGGTCCTGAACCGTCTGGTCTTTCACCGTCTGATCCATTATAATTCGAAGATTTATAACAAGTTGTAAACTATTTATGTAGCTGTAAACTACATAAGGGGTTATGTTTCCAGTGCAAACACGTCAGCACACAACAACAAACAAAGCGACCAGTTCAAGATGAATGTGTTGTGTATATATACAAATCAAAGTCCTTTTATTCGACGCACGATATCGACAACGACAACATTATGTCTTGACGAACACTCATCGACGACGACGATGACAACAATATCAACTACGATGACGATAGCTAACGATATAGCCGACGCTATTATAGATGACGTTTGACGTATATTTCCTTTGACGCCGACCTACGACGTCCGTATTTGACGACGACGTCCGTATATCATTTGACGGTTTACTGAAATAAGGACAATCAGTAAAAACAATAATAAGTTATATGTTCAAGTAATTAACTGTACACACAAACCATAATTCCTATAATCAACGTTCTGACTAATTAACCTTTATATGTGAGTTCCTAACAATAACTGTTACATGAACATATAATCATTGAACCTAATTCACCAAACATTTATGAATATTAACTACTCAAATGAGTTCCTTCAATTTAGTGTTTCCAAAATACCAACTCGTGTCATAGAGCATTAATTATCAACTAAATATATTAACATCATACAACTGTATGTAACTAAACTTGTGTGCTAATGCGTGTAGTATATAACTATAATCAATACTACCAAACAACTTATAATACAAAGTTTACCAAGATTAATGATAACACAATATTCTCGATATTCTGCAATATCTTCTCTTCTAAGAGATTTACTTATATATGCATTAACAAATGCACCTTGTTTGAATATAACTAATCATTTTGCATCTACTCAATATTCATCAACTAATGCAAATTCTGTCCTTATAATTAATAGGAATACTAACTTCATTATATGTGGCATAACAAACATCAATTTACTACAACTATAGTGCTCGACTATACTATACTGTGCTGTACATAATGACATAATTATTACGTGAATATACCACTTCATCTCTCACAACTTCTCTGTCTCTCACTCTTTCTTATAGAGTGCACATTTAACATAGTGTATGGCATAATATTCTAAAGTTACAGTGGTTTCTTATTATACTACAATAATGTACAAAAAGTGAAATATATCGACTTACCAACTGTTTTCAACCAACTATTTTCAACCAGCTTCAAACAACAGACTCTTCCCACTGACTTTCTCTGTAGAAGTGATGCTCAACGGGCTATGTACATATTACTACCCCCACTGACATAGAAGGCATGGTCAATGTTATCACTAAAGTAAACATCCAGGCAGGGAGAACTTCCTGCTTATCTATGTTTGCCCCCCTGGCCAGCACAGAGACCCCTTTGTTTATGCACTGTATTAAACTATAGGGCTGTATTAATCAGGCTGTATACTACAAGTATACAGGGAGTATAATGTATTTATACAGGGAACATAATATGTATCACATAATACACAAACTATTACCACTTTAAAATATAAGTGTAATTCTGCCGCAACACCTGCACCATTGCGGTACAAACAAATAGTTATAACTCCACCATGCTGGAAAGGTACCCACTTATAAACGACTAAGTAAAAACCCTGTTATCATTAAAAAAAAGAGCCGTTACAACTCAAGAGGGCGCTCTCTAAAAACTCATTGGTTTTAGCCATTTTTCATACAAAATTGTGCATTTGATGTTTTGTTAAAATAATGATTCAATAGAGATATCATCAACAACTATTTAAAAACCTATTTAGATTTTTTTCAAAGTAGTCTATTTATCATTTTTTTTGTGTTGGGGAACATACCTGATTAACTGAGGTGATATTTTATGTGTCATTTACAATTAATCCTTGATTAGTGTGATTCGTCAGATTTTGCCGATCGGATGTATATTAGGAGAGGGTGCAAAATAGGGGATGGGTGGGAGGGAGGGGGGGGGGGGGGGGGGGTAGGCCATATGCATGAATAATGTCCTGAGAAAGGACTACGTGGTCCGCATAACTTAATTATATACATGATGGATTGTGTAAGCAGTATAAGTAATATGCAATATGGTTTCAAAAAATGTTGTTCATCACGTCCTTGGAAATAAGTATAATTATGCTTTTTAGGAGAAAATAACGAAACAAAACTGATGGGTCATTGTATATAATAAAAGTCGCCCTGGATTAAACAAATTATGTGCAAGATGCAGACTCCTCTTAAAGGGATGGTTGAGTTTTGGTATAGAGGGCGCTACACAAAATCTTTTTTTTTTACTAAAGAAAAAACCGGAGTGTCAAATTTTAAAGAGCATAACATTCTAATGACAGAATAAACGTTATTTGATCAAAATCGGTTCGGAAATATACATAAACATAACCATTTGTAATAATTGTGGGGCCCCACAAATATTCGATCATTTTGAACCTGCCTTAAATTTTTTTTTTTATGCTTCCTCTTTTAAAAAAATGAACAAACGAGGTTATTGCGTTTTTTTGGTAATAGTTGTTGATTATCTCTCTATATAATCACTATTTCAACAACACATCACATGCACATTCAAACCAATCACTTTTTGGAGAGCGCCCTCTTGACTATTAACAGCTCTTTTTTAATAATAAGTCAGGCTTTTTACTCAGTCGTTTGTAATTTTGTATTGCTTTCGAGCATAGTGGAGTTATAAATGTTAGTTTGTAATGTTTTGATTACTAAAATTCAGTTTGACCCATTGAACTGTACTCTCTTTACCAAAACTGAACTGGGCCCTTTAAATCACAAATTAAAGGGATAGTTGAGTTCTGGTAGAGAGAGTACAGTTTTAGTAAAACAGAATTTTAGTAACCAAAACCTGCACCATTACATTACAAACTAAAAGTTATAACTCCACCATGCTCAAAAGGAATAAACAAATTACAAACGACTAAGTTAATGCCTGTTATCATTCAAAAGGAGCTGTTTAAACTAAAGAGGGCGCTTAAAAAAAACGTATTTGTTTAAATAATTTTAATTAAAATTTTGTGCATGTGATGTTTTGTTGAAATAGTGATTAGATAGAGAGATAATCAACAACTATCTAAAAACCTCTTTAGACAAATTTTGAAAAGAGGAAGCATTTTAGAACAAATTTTAACGGCTGGTTCAAAATTATTGAATACTTGTGGGGCCCCACATTATTACAAATGGATATGTTTATGGATATTTCAGCCGTTTCTGAAGCGATTTTGATCAAATAAAGTTTATTCTGCCATTAAAATGGTATGCTCTTTCAAATTTGACACTCAGTTTTTTATTATCTCACAAAAAATTATTTTGTGTAGCGCCCTCTGTACCAAAACTCAACTATCCCTTTAAGAACCCCCCCCCCCCCCCCCCCCCCCCACCATCTTCCCGAGTCAACTGGATGACTGGAGAGTGGATACCTGTGATAGAGGCAACATGGAGAAAAATGAAGACAAAAAGTGGTGTAGCGTATATATATTCGTTTATTTCCACACATGTAGTGTGATGTTGTTGTTGTTGTTGTTGTTGTTTTGGCGTTCGTTCAAAATTAATATTTACACTGTATAATAAATAATTTTAATGAAGTTCCTGATTTAGATGTTGCCTGTCTATCATTCAAATTCGGGGTGTGTGTGTGTGTTGTGTGTGTGTGTGTGTGTGTGTGTGAGTGTGTGTGTGTGTGTGTGTGTGTGTGTGTGTGTGTGTGTGTGTGTGTGTGTGTGTGTGTGTGTGTGTGTGCGCGCGTATGTGTGGCAGGGAGGGGGGTGGGGAGGCTTGAGGTTAACCTCACTTGACTCCATTTCGGAAATGTAGTTGAGTTTTGGTAAAGAGAGTACCGGTACAGTTTGGCTCAAACTGAATTTTCACCAAGCAGGTTAGTTTTAAGATGTTAAGTCCTACGATAGTCGTATTACAGCATTCAGGCCAAGTCATAGTCTAACGTCTAACTAAGAATTATTAGTAGTCCTTCTCTCATTCAAGATCATTATCATGAAATTAATTACTTACTAATAACTATTACTTATATATTAGGGTTTGTTTTTCTCCATTCCATTCTCATATTATAAGCCAAGCAAATCTGTATGACTACAGATAGCCACGTCCATTTCTCCCACCACCCACCTCTCCTCCCCATCTCCATCTTCGCTTCATCTTCATCATGGATGCGGGAAACTAGCACATAACATTATCTTCGCTCTATGGGAGAAACCCGTAGTGTGCATGTGGTACCACGGCACACGCAACAGCCCCCTATTTATTACCGTATTTTCATGCGGTTATGCATGTTATGTGTGTGGCCGTGGTGAGCTGAGGTGCGACGCGTCTTGCAAAAACCTCGATAAATGCATTGAATGCAATGCAAATATAGAATGCAACATCCGGGCCGCTCCTTGCTATCTGTCTGCATCGCTCGTACATGGATTTCCATCATGTTTTCGACGATAAAAGTGTGAAAATTCGCGTTTTTATGAAGTCAGGTCTGCGGAAAACCATGCAATATGTCTGACCGAAGCCAAGAATCGAGTATTAATTCGTTTGACATCCAAACAAATGCGAGAGTGGTTCGAAAACAGACCCGCAGTCATTCGAGTTCGGAGGAAGGAATTCGCACAGACAGCCGGGAGTTACAAATCGACGGACCGGCAGGCTTTCGGCATGTCAGCGGCATCACCAGCGAGACAGTGCAGGCAATACAGGCAGCGGAAAGGGAACATTTCGCGGATATGTCAAACTCAAAGGCAGAAGAATTTGAAAATTTAGACCGGCTCATTGTACATTTAGATAGCAGAATGAATGGTGGAAAGCCCAGAATAAGTATGATACAGGAGAGGGAAATACAAGGAGGATCATTCCTCTTGCGGACGGTAGAAATCATGAAAATTCCAGGCGAAACGCTGGGATTTTACATCAGAGAAGGAGACGGAATCGACCGAGCAGATGGAATATTTGTTTCCAGACTGATGCTTGGTGGACTTGTTGAAGACTCTGGACTGATTCGTGTAGGAGATGAAATATTGTATGTGAATAATGTAGACATTTCTTACAAAACTTTAGATGATGTGTACATGGTCATGCAGATACCAAACCGCCTTCTCATAACATTGAAATCAAGGCAGATTGGGCGGAGTTCATATCGACATTCCAACTCACAACTTGTACATTCTCCCAGGTACGATAAGTCTGGATCATTTCCTGCAAGTCCTGGCCGACACTCTGCTGCCCTCAGTAGTATCATAGACCCCGAAAGAAGAGTATCGGCCAAGTCTGCAGCCATTGAATCTGTCAGAAATGGGACTGACATCACTGTCCGGTACAATCTCTCAAATCGAGTTGCCGGTGGTAACAATGGTGGGGTGAGGTTGACCAAGACGGAGCTGAGATGCGCAAAAATCAAACAAGAAAACAACGAGAAGCGAATCCTCTCTAGGAACCGCAGTGCTACGACAGGAATATTGGACGATGGCCCAGTTCCGGATCCGAGCATATTGCCAGAATCTCAGTCTGAGTTGAATCTCAAGCGCCCTCCCCGTTTGAGCCGCCCGGGATCTTTTGACCCGAGCATCCATGGCGAAGAGGACAGCGATTCCGTGGTCTTCGTCGATGACGCGGACTTTGTGGAGACGCTGAGCTCCTCTTTCCAAAATATCCACGGTCTGCGAAGCAGCGCCCCCGTCCCGGGAAGCGCACCATCACAGCGGCACCAGCAACGACCCTATTCCACCATCATCCCTCCAGACCGCTCTCTGCTGGATGACGAGGAGTCGTTATCGATGTCTGTGAAGTCGGTCGAGGTTTCGGGAAAGATGAGGCATTCCTCCTCGTCGGATAATATTGTTGCATCAAACTGGAGGGAAGGGGAACAGAAGGAACGGAAGCGCCCATCCTCTTCACCCCATGGTAAGTTTCACATAGATCTGCAATATTGTAAATGGACCATTTACACCCCATGTCGCAATTCCCTGTAGCGCAGACAACACAGAGTAGTAAGACAATGCACATGTGTTGAAAAGTCTCTGCTACCAGCCACCCATGCATTGTCTAGATGCAAATCCTGCTACACACAACTGTACATAGATGTCTGTAATGAGTGACTGTCCAAGGGATTAAACCCAAACTGCATACTAATATTATAACATGCTCTGTTGTAAGGTTTACTGTACCCAAGATCCAGGAAGTTGACATTGAAGTATTGAACTGTGATCAAGAGAATGAAAATGAGTTCTGATGAAAATGCAAATGATTGATATGATGTTTATTGTGACCCCATTCTTTTTGTTTTCACTTTTTTGTAATATTGATTTCCAGTGCATTGTTAAACAACTTAAAGGGATCTAGTAACTTCGTTAGCATGTGCAAAAAGTGATGAATGGTTGATACAATGTATATGATATGTCCACTTGGTGTGTGAAAATTTCAAGTTAAATGGAATTATATGGCCAAGTAATGAGCAAAAATGCAAAGTGATATTCACTAACTCATTACACTCACTTTTTAAACAGTTTCGGCGATCCATTGGATATAATTTAACATCTGAGCACTTCAATCCTAAATATCTTTTTAACAAAAGGGAATTTTGAGGATTTGGACAATGTTACTAAGTCCCTTTAGTTTAAGACTTACAAGACTTACAGACTCACAAGACATGCAAGTCTTTGCAAGAACTTACTTTCCAAACACAAGTAGTAACATTCTATAACCATGATTGAATGATGTAGTGATGAATGTTTGAAGAGAATAAGTTTACAGATCACAAAAGAGATGACTATTATAGCAACGCTCGAAATTGGCGTAGGCCCGATGGCCCGGGGCCAGTAAAAGTTGCGGTCGGGCCAGTAAAAACATGAAAATGCCAAAGTTTGGTGGCCCGATCGGGCCACCAAATGTTTAAACCATAAGAAGACAACATCAAGGAATATGAATCTCAAGTTTGACACCTCTTAAAAACACTTTAATTGTCATTTAAATATTTGCAAGAAATGAAAAGGACGGACATAAAAAGTCGCAAGCGCACTTGCGCTAGTTGAATTAATCCTTATTTATGCCTACATAAGATGTGCTATTTCCTCATATGAACACTCTCCCTTGAATTATCTACTTCTTGCATGATAAATCATGGTAAAATTAAACAACTTCCAGAGGTGTGTAATGACTAAAAGTAAAAGCATGCTTATGCTGTTTTCTTAATTTCCCACACACCCCCTGGAAGCCTTTGCAACATGTAGAATATAAACATAGAACAACCAATCCACAGAGGGAGTATGTGTGCATACTAAGACCTATCAAAACACATGTCTAACTTTTCACATTCATTCATATTGCTTTGCGATACCGTCCGCGATACCGTCAATAAAGGGGAATAATTTCATCTTTCGGATCATTATTTATATTTTTGAAGGTATTAGAAGGAATCATTTTTACAAGGTAGAGATTTGTGACTACTTGGAATTATTTTAGCTTGTAAAATAACAAAGATTTAAGTGATTTCATTTCCCGATTTGAAAAGTTATCCTACTTCTTAGCTATGCTCAGTCCCATGTGTGTTTTTTTGTGTTGGAGATTTTATGGACCATAAAATAACAAAATCGTACATGGAAAAGAGCTTAGTTTCATCAGTTGATGACTCTTAGATGAAACTGCTCGATTCTAGGTTTTGTTTTGTTTATTCAGTGATGGATTTCTTTAATGATGGTGGTAATTTTAACACATAACTTCCATAATTTACCAATTAATGACCAAGTAGTCATGACCATTGTTTTTCTTTGTTTGTAAATTTTATTTTCGGGCCACCAGAAAAAAAGATAATTTCGAGCATTGGAATAACAAATGAGGCTAAACATTGCCCAGTACCCTGAAACTATGAATATGGTTATTGTTTTAATTTTACTTTTGTTTTTCCTTATTTTTTTCGGGCCAGTAGATTTTGGTTTCGGGCCACCAAAATTGGAAAAATACTAATTTTACTGGCCCGACCGGGCCACCAGCAAAAAAAGTTAATTTCGAGGGTTGATTATAGTGATGATGATGGTTATGATTGAATGATGGTTATCAGACAAGAGTTCCCTTTGTACCCTTTACTGACAAAAATAAATAATGGAGAATGTTATGAGGGACTATAACAAGATGGTTACGACCTAAATAGGCTAAAGTAAAGATCTATATTTTGCATTTTATTCAAAATTACAAATGTTTTCCAGTCTTAAATTTACAATATATCAAGACTGAGCAGGGTTGTATTTGAAATCCTAGTGGAGGGTACACATTTACAAAAGGAGCTCTTTCCAGGGAAGATAGTACACAAATTATGTATTCATCAATGCAAGTCTTTAGATCCATGATGAGTGAGCACTAAAATTGATCATTATAAGAATAAATGGGGAAATAAAATTTGGCGCATCAGAAGTTTTATGGTGAATACAATTGCATGGTACATTGGTTCACAATCTTCATTGTGTGATTTTCAACAGTTGAACCCTTTTTTAGATTCAATTACAAGTTTTTTGTTACTTTATTAAGCATTGAGCAAAATGCATTAATCTCGCTTCATTAAACATGAAAAGGATTTTCCGAGTTGCTGCTCATGTGAGAAAAGGAATATTTGTGCACGTTATTGCAATTAGTCTTTGGTTGACCTACAAATTTCATTTTAAAAAGTAGAACAGATTTGTGTGCATTTGGTTCTATCTATTGTAGCCTTATTATGTGTAGGATCTAGTTGTACATCTCTAATTAGTTGATCCTAAATCAAATATAGTGATCAGTGTTGTGCCAATTCAATGCAGGCAAAAGGCTTGGAAAAAAACATTATTTTTTCCACTGATATATTGTATGCCAGTGCTCAAAATAAGCAACTGGCTTGCTGGCCCTGGGCTACTAAAAATTAGCTTTGGACTTTGGGCAAACGTTATTAATTATGCCAAATGTTACTTGCCCAAATATATAGGCAACCAAATCAGTCTTTTCATTTATTTTGGAACCACCAGAATAAAATTCTGGGCCAGTAAAATGTGAACATTCCTGATTTTACCTGCCCACCTGGGCAAAAAACTTGTAACACATTTAATTTATATATATTGTTTAATAAATCATTGTCATTGGGTATGCACATTCACACTCAATATAGTATGTACACTTGCAAAATTTCATGTTAATCAGTACATGATGTATGCATTGTGCTCAGAGAGAAAATTGTGCTATGATAATTTCTGTTTGTTGACTTTGGCACTCCCTACAATGTATAGTATACCCTACTAGTATACAGTCATATGAGAATGCTAGATAGTAGTTTCAATGCAAATTGATATGTAAATTGTGGTATGTACATTTCAGTATCATTTTTAATTAATTTTTTAATATGACAATTTATGTTTACTGAGTGACAACCTTACAACTGTCTGGCTAAATAATAATGTAAATACATCTAGAACTATAGAAACTTTACTTTGTTAGGAATTTACAAAACTTACACAATTTAGAACTGTACAATTTGTATGCATTCAATATCTAGGCTTAGCAGAACTTAGCACTGATGTCAAGTGATGGGGTAATGTTTAAACGGGCACTTGTCATAAATGGGTAGGGTTTGACCAAACATTTCTTATGAAAATGTCGGAGTCACTTAACCTATTCAAGATTCTGAAATCCCCATAGACTTTATACATAACCCATTCAGTTCCTGTAAGAAATGGGTTGATAAATTATGTGTGCTCCTATTAAATGGAAATAATGCTAGTGCTGCAAAAGCATACCAAATTAGGCAAGACCAAGTGCTGTACATTCTTTGAACAAAGTATGTCCAAGTTACTCAATCAAAATGAATAACATCATAATTATGATGTTATTCATTGTGGTGTGAAGTTTTGATCGAGGAAAATAAAAAGTAAATGTCTCTGGACTCTCAGGCAAGGTGCTACAAGTTAACTTTGTTTTTGTTTTGCTTGTCTAATGTAAATGGATCATGCATTTTCTCGTCCAAAGACATAACTAATTGCCTGAAATAATTACCCAAACAGACTAAAGAAATAGCCACTTTTCCTGTTATATTTACCAATAAATCAAACATTCACCCTTGGTCTGTTATCCATGATATAAACAAAATGGGGGGAACAAACAAATGAAGTGGAGAAATGAAAATGTTAATTTTGTCTGAATGATTATTTATTTCTTTATAGCATAATTAATTTGTGTTAACTTTGACATAAGATCCTAAGAAAACAGAACAAAAAACATAAGAAAATTGGTCATCAGTACTCTTGAATTAGCTCACAATAACTTGAAATCCTGATTTTTGAAATGGTTTGACATGTTGTTATTGAATATCAGTCACATTATATACGTAAGTAGGAGGAATTGTAATCTCTGTAGGAAATTGAGTTTCATCGAGATTTCCTGAGAGCATCTGTGTCATCTGTGTATTATCTGTCATGTTTAAAGAAGGGTTGACTTGACTTAAAAAATACATGTTTTTGCTTCTTAAAGGGCATCAAGCGTGGGGATGCTACATAGCGGGTCGCCATTTTGAACTGGGTTAGTTTGCGCGCACCGCATGACACTGAGCTAACGTGCATCACGCACCGTGCGCAAGGCGTATGCAAGATGGCGCCGCGCATCTCATTTGACGAATTTGAACTACCTTTAAATGTTGTAGTTTGTATGCGACAGTTAAATCTTTTTGTCCAGATCATTCAAAGTGAAGTCCTTCCGAGACCTAGATTTCGGATTTTGAAAAGATAATTTGTATGTCAAACATGGCTTTATTTAAAATTTAAAATATTTAAATTGGCTTTATTCCTTGACATTCATTTCCTTTTCAAAGGGATAAACCCTTGTGTTGACTTGTTCTGTTGCATTTTGTATCTGATCAGTAGCAGTGAAGCCTAGCTAGATCTAAACAGTTTTGATTTTAAAATCTTTTTCTTGATTTCTTAAATTTGATTAAACACATTGTCAGAGGACACATTACCTAGAGATGTTACTTTGGAGGTGTAATAAAATGCTCTAATCACAGTGTATGGGACAGTAATATGCACTTCAGCTAAAAGTCAAATTGTATCAATTGGTGCGTTGCTGTAGTTCATACTGCAGTGCTGACATGGGTTTATACTATGGCAAAAAAGATGACATGTAAGGTAATGTAGAAACTCTCAGTTGCCAAGAGATTCTTATCTCAGGCCCACATGCCCATTTTTTGTATTACAAGTATTTGCATTGCCATTACCAATTAATCAAAACCCAACTTTGTCATCAGCCCTTGTAGGCCAAATCTACACACAGTTTGTTTAAAAAAAAAACTTCAAAGGTGATTTATCAAAATAATACGGACTCATTTGTTGTGTCTGTGGTTTTCAAGGACTGGTTGCTGGTTGTGGTTTTCGTTGGCTGATTCTCCCATTCAATGGGGTACAATGGCTGTGGGCACCCTGAATAGGTGTGATACCAGTACTCTTTTTATTTCTCAGAGCCGATTAGAAGCCATCCTGGGGAGTCTTTTGTGCCCCATTGTTTCGCTCTTTCACATCTGGTAAAAGGATGGCTGGTGGGCCATGGGTGCATAAAAAGATCAATAAAACCCGGAGGGTGGATGAAAGAGCAGGATATTACCACATTGCTGCAGTGTTGATAATGGCTGATTATTTTTAGAACATGTAAATTATGCATACATATTAAAATGTGTATCTTATAATACATGAAAATAAGCAAAGAATATAATGCTTCCCCCGAGATTGGAACCCGAGACCCCCCATTTATTAGCTCACCTGAGCCAAAGGCTCAAGTGAGCTATTGTGATCGCTTTTTGTCTGTCGTCCGTCGTCCGTCGTCCGTCGTGCGTCGTCCGTCGTGCGTCGTCCGTCGTCCGTAAACTTTTTACATTTTCATCTTCTTCTCCAGAACCAATGATCGGATTCCAACCAAACTTGGCAGGAATCATATTTAGGGGTAGAGGAACCAAAGTTGCTAAAATGGTGGGCGTGGCCCCCAGGGGGGCCCTGGGGGAGGGCACCAAATGTAAAAAATATGTAAATTTTAAACATCTTCTTCTCAAGATCCAGAAGTATGACAGACCTGATATTTCATATTTAGATGCCTCTATTGATGAAGAATGAAAGTTGTTCACAAGATTTTTGTGGGTGGTCCCATAAGGGCCCTGTGGGCGTAACAGTTTTTTTGGGGGCCCTACCATAGGAAATATACATTTTCATCTTCTTCTCCAGAATCAATGATTAGATTCCAACCAAACATGGCAGGAATCATCTTTAGGGGTAGAGGAACCAAAGTTGCTAAAATGGTGGGCGTGGCCCCCAGGGGGGCCCTGGAGGAGGGCACCAAGTGTAAAAAATATGTAAATTTTAAACATCTTCTTCTCAAGATCCAGAAGTATGACAGACCTGATATTTCATATGTAGATGCCTCTATTGATGAAGAATGAAAGTTGTTCACAAGATTTTTGTGGGTGGCCCCACAAGGGCCCTGTGGGCGTAACAGTTTTTTTTTGGGCCCTACCATAGGAAATATACATTTTCATCTTCTTCTCCAGAATCAATGATTAGATTCCAACCAAACATGGCAGGAATCATCTTTAGGGGTAGAGGAACCAAAGTTGCTAAAATGGTGGGCGTGGCCCCCAGGGGGGCCCTGGAGGAGGGCACCAAGTGTAAAAAATATGTAAATTTTAAACATCTTCTTCTCAAGATCCAGAAGTATGACAGACCTGATATTTCATATGTAGATGCCTCTATTGATGAAGAATGAAAGTTGTTCACAAGATTTTTGTGGGTGGCCCCACAAGGGCCCTGTGGGCGTAACAGTTTTTTTTGGGGCCCTACCATAGGAAATATACATTTTCATCTTCTTCTCCAGAACCAATGATTAGATTCCAACCAAACATGGCAGGAATCATCCTTAGGGGTAGAGGAATCGAAGTTGCTAAAATGGTGGGCGTGGCCCTCAGGGGGGCCCTGGGGGAGGGCACCAAGTGTAAAAAATATGTTAATTTTAAATATCTTCTTCTCAAGATCCAGAAGTATGACAGACCTGATATTTCATATTTAGATGCCTCTATTGATGAAGAATGAAAGTTGTTCACAAGATTTTTGTGGGTGGCCCCATAAGGGTCCTGTGGGCGTAAGAGTTTTTTGGGGGGTCCTACCACAGGAAATATACATTTTCATCTTCTTCTCCAGAATCAATGATTAGATTCCAACCAAACATGGCAGGAATCATCTTTCACAAATACATGTATCACAATGTGTTGCCAATTTGAGGATTTTTTCTAAATTATAGTTATTTACACAATAATAAAAATCATTAAAACATAACTAAAGCAGGTAGAGTAACAAAATAGGGCTCTAAAAATAAAGGAATTTATGCTCTTTCTTCCTGTACACCTCACATAACTAGTCTTATTCTTACCTAGCTGCATGGGACCCAAGAATGGCTCGTAGGAAATGTGAAATGAATTTCAAATATTTTCTTCTCCACATCAACAAGTATTACAATCTGGACATTTTGTAACATGTAGGTATCTATATACCCTAAATCTCCGTGTATAAGGCGCACTTTTTTCCGTCGGAAACAAATAGAAAAAGTTGGGGGTGCGCCTTATACACAGGTACAGCAAAAAAAAATAATATATAAGATAGGTAAAAAATAGGTAAAAAATTCAAGTTTATTAAGCAAATTACTAATGAATATTCATACATTCATGAGCAGCAGTACTCATTATATATGCAATTATCTAATAATTAACAATTTGTTATAAATTTTTCTCATAATTGAAGATCTTTGTAAGTAAGTGTCCCAAAACAAAATTTCTTTTTTTTAGAAAGTAGGGGGTGCGCCTTATACACGAGTGCGCCGTACACACGGAGATTTACGGTAAATGACAATGCAAGTTGTCATATCGCAGAATGGCCCCATAGGGTCCCTATGTGAGTGGGGTTAATATGCTGAAGTGGTCAGTGGCTGGTGAAATGTGTTAAGCTTTGTCTTATATGTGTGTCTGTCTTTTTTTATGATTCACCCAAACATTATGGTAAATCATAATGTTAGGTACAGGGGATCAAAAGTTATTGATTAAATAGTACATCACATTATAGATTTTAGCATGATTTCAACTGATTTCATATCTTCTGAGGGTGCCAGAGAGAACATGCGCCAGATGTGAATTGATTGACCTCAGGTGAGCGTCGTGCCCCCCTGGGGCTCTTGTATACATTTCTGGTCAGTTTTTAAATATTTAGTAAACTACAATTGATTTCTTATTCAGCATCTCTATGAAGAAATACTATCCAAAAATTCCACAAAGAGAGTAAAGGTTCCATTTGCTGATAATGGTAGAGAACTACATTAACTGTACAGTGAATTTTATTCTTTTCAAGTTTGGTTTGGACTTTGAGTATCATGGAGTAAATTTCACACGCCTTTGTTTGCAAAAATTTACTTTGATGGCCAATTTCAGATATAGAGAAACAACACCATCGCAATATTCTATTTTTAGTTTTACTGTCCAGACTTTCATGAATGAAGTTATTCCATTCCATTGATGGGGTGTTGGCGTTTTTATGGTAATGGCTTGGTAGTTGAATGTTTCATTCCTTTGATAATTGGGTTGATGGCTGTGCTTAATTGTAAGTACTCTAAATTGACAATCCCATGAAATTATAATTTTCTGTTGTCTTCCATAAATGAAGAACTTGTGTGTTAAACTTCAGTTAATAAGCCATCTGGTATTTCTGTGACCAGTGATGGAACATTGTTCTTTTGAAGTTGACTTTGAGGATGGAGTACATTTTATGTGCCATGGTTTATGGCATGCTGATTGCTTATAGTTACTCTGAAACAAAATCATTATGATGTATAGCAAATCTAGTCCTAATTAGTGTAATGGTGGCTACTTATGTAGTGAACGTTCCATCTTTCAGGCCCTTTTTTTTAAATCCAAGGCTTGTTAGTCGTGACAACCAAACAGTTTCTTGTGACATATTTTCCTAACCACTATCTTGCCAATAAATTGAGCTGACCAAGATAGCACTAGTTAGTTACATATTTACTAACCATTTAGTGATACCAGTACTTAGCAACAGGCACAATGTATTATTGTTTGAGTTGTTACTATATTATACACCCCAAAAATCATTAAAGAACATTTAGAAAAGTTGCCAATTGTTGTTGTGCTTGAATGGAAGTCAAAAACTACAAAAGGAATATATATCTGATTTTAATTCAAATGAAATTTTGGTAATAAAATGTGTATTGATTTCCTCTTTTACTCAGCGACCTGTTTTATTATGACCTCAAATTCCTTCACCACAAAGGAGATCAATCACTCATTGACGAATCCCCAATTTTAGAAACATTTCCCCTAAAATGGCATGCTATTTTGCCTAACATTAAGTGCTGGTTATTGACCTCATTATCCATAATACATTGTGTTTATCTGTTTTCATCCCCTTTTGCAATATTTCTAGTTTGTGGGATGAACTAGTTTGTATTCAACCTGAGTTGCCGAGTTGCCCTGAAGCCATTATGCATTTTGGGTGTGTACTGAACACTACCTTCCATTTATAACGTTTCCATTCTTTTCTATAAATCCTTCTCATGAAAGTTTCAAAGAGGGCAAGAGACATTGACTTTTCACTCGAACTATTTCCCATCTTATTTCAGTACTTTTATAGATCTGATAAATCTTTATTTATGATTGAGTTCTGTTTCTTTTAAATCTGATTGAATTGTGACTTTGTATTTGGCTCACCCTGCCTGCCAGGGCCCAGGGGGTAACAGAACAAGCATAGTGGTATTATTGTAAATCTGTCAGAGATCCTGTTATTATACATGTAGGAGTACCGATTATATGTTTTCCACAACAATTTTAGGAGGTCAAGAAAATAGGTTACACTTCTCTCAGTGGATAGATCTAAATGAGGAACAAACTTTGGTGCATTTCCACATTTATTTATAGTGAATGTTGAAGATTTAAAGTTCTTGTCTTGAATAGATCAGGGCTTTGCATTATCGGTGGCCCTGGTACCAATGGCCACCAAAGAGTTAGGATCTAGAAAATATCATTCATCCATTCTGCATTGCAAAAGGTAAATCTGCCTTAGCTATCCAAGTCTGATTTTATTCACAGGGTGGGCCGGAGGTGCATGCTCTGTTCTCGTATTACCATGTCCATGTGCATACTTCACTGTCAAATGTGTTTTTGTGGTCCAGTTCTCAAAGAGCTGCACCTGACCGAAATGCTGTGAAACTTCACCACGGTTCCCAGAATAGCTCCACGCTACCATGCAGCGAATAACCCAAAGGTCACCAGGTTAATTCCAAGACTGTTGTTCTAGAAAATTACATTTGGGGCACATGTACGCAATTACATGCCATGCAGTGACTGGTCAATTCTTAAACTTGAGTCTCGACTTTGGGTTCAGTTTTCCGCCCAGGTCATTCTACCCAGCAAGGTGCAAATTTCCCAATTAATGAAGCTCACACACTGAGGAGGGCTGGAGGAGATTAACCGGATAAAGATGGTGTGCTTTGTAATGAGTATCAAATGTTTCACACATTTAACATTCATGACAGGCTCCACCCCTAAGACTCTTAAGAGAGTACTTTAAGGCCTGGTCATACAGGACACGACTAGACCCACGAATGCAGTACGCATTGGTACGAATCTATGGCAAGCCGTTTTAACATTTATTCCTATTTCTTGATATCAAAAATTAAATTATTGATATCAAGAATGCATTTCTTGATATAAAGAATTACCAATGCTTAACAACAGAAAAGTCTTTCTTGATATCAAGAAATCAATTCTTGATATCAAGAAATCAATTCTTGATATCAAGAATTCGATTTCTTGATATCAAGAATTCGATTTCTTGATATCAAGAATTGAATTCTTGATCAAGAAATAAGACTAAATGTTAAAAACGGCTTGCCATAGATTAGTACCAATGCGTACTGCATTCGTGGGTCTAGTCGTGTCCTGTGTGACCAGGCCTTAACATAGGCAGGGCTTGACATTGGCTCTAGCTGTCCCACTGACTCCAGTCTGGACACAAACAATTAGCTTTATCCTTCAAACCACCAACATTTAATTAACGCAAAATTTTAGTTGCCTGTATGGGCAACCAAATATAACATACATTTAAGTAGTTATCTTTGTAATATAGGCCTAGGTTTACTGTAGTGTTAGGCTTGTTATACATTAGGTCATTAAAGTGCTAAATATATGTAATTGCCTGATTGGGCCACAATTTAGAAAGAAAGAAACAATTTCTAGCATGTCAGCTAGGCTAGATGCATCACATAATGTAAACCAATACTTTATGTCTCTTGAATGAAAGTAGTAATAGGTTTTATGACAGTATTATAAACATATTGCTTTATTTTCAGTTCCTTATTGAGGTCACAACTGTGTGGGCCCAAGACCATTAATTGACTAACGGACTAACCCATTGAAGATTCAATTGTTGCTTATTAAACACACAAGCCTGAGTGTTTTCAGGACCAGCCCTGACTGGGTTAAAACCAGGCACAGAGTTTACCTTTACCAAACTCTTGAGCGAGTGCATTAGGAATTTAAGACCCTTATTTTTCAACATGTCTGCTGTATCATGTTATATTGTTTTATTGAATTATTCAATATTATAAGAAGGGAATAGTACATTAACCTTACAGTTCATAAACACAAAGTTTGTTTGTGTCTAAGGCTGTAGTTGTAGGGAGACAACCACACTGTTTTCTGTGGTAGATAATTTGCAAAGTATAATTTCCGTTATTTTACAATTATGCTGCTCCTATACTCTTGAATAATTTACCCCTTTGTATTAGACAGTCTCCAAGTATAGACAATATTAAAACAAAGTTTAAAAATATCTCTTCAGTATGTACACCTTTTCAAATTGTTATTCTTCTGTTAGATGTACATGTAAATGTTATGCACAGTAGAGTATATCTACACAATATATGTGTACATTATCATTATTATTATTTCATTAATCAAATATTTATTTTCAAGCCATTGAAAAAGGTGATGAAATGGAATTTGTTGATACCATTTTCCATGATAAAACTATGCCATGGTAAATTGTGCAGAACTGCAGTACACGGTCTTTAACTCTCTGAAGATGTTTTGATTAATATAATGTGAATTTCTAATGAAAGCAACTACTCACAACCTAGGCAATAAGGTGCAACATACATGTATATAATTGTAATTGTATTCTACGTAAATGAATACAATGAAATGCACGTCAATAGATACTTGAGCTGTACAAGTGTACTAACTTGACAGTATACATGTGTTTGTACAAGAAAATGAACTCTGTACACACGTGAGACAGTGTATTAACACTGTCTCCCCATCTCCCTTTTGATTGTTGAGCCTACATGTAACTGTGAATTGGATTGTCCATTGATATGCAAATTCTGTCTGTGTGAAGAGTAAACACCCACTCCTCATGTTGAGACAGATGCTATGATATTCCCCTTTCACACCCAAGTTTAAACATTTAAACGTTTGCAGAAGCAGAGTAAGAAAAACGACACATCATCAACTTTAAATTTGCAAGGCATGAGCCATAGTATTTCTGTTGTAGGCATTGAGCTTGTTTCAGTTGTCATGGTAATAGGTTACGCCCTTCTCATGGGTTGCAAAAGATCACACCCACTTCTTCCTTGTTTTATGTCTCACCATCGGTTGTTAGTTATAGCAGAGAGATGCTCCTCCCACCTCTGGTTATAGTTTGTTGATTCTAACTAGTTTAAAGGGGACCACCAGGCAAAGAACAACACATATTTATATGTTTTGGTATCGTTTTGTGATATCAAATAGATATCCAACATTTTACAAAGGGTTGTGTAATTCATAAACAAAGCAATTAATTACCACCACTTACGGAACCACTATTATTACGTGGTTCGTATGGGCCAAACATTTGCGAGTACACCAATGCTATTCACGCGTACGTCTGGAGACAATAGAATCCCGGACGATTTGTTTGCTCTGGACAAAATAGTCTTCATACATTCAGACCCATGAACGCATGCTTTAGAATGGTGATGCATTTTCCAATTATATATTTTTTTCTGGAAACATATTTTTGTAAACTTGTTGATGGAATGGACTACTAAAGATTTATACCTTTCATTTATTAGAATATTTGTTTTGGGTGGTGGTACCCTTTAAAGGCATATATGCGTGGGTTATTAGACGCGTGGATCCATCTTGCGCACTTTTACGCACGGTACGTAATCCCCATTGGCTCAGTTATAAGTAGCGATCGCAAACTGTCCCACTTCCGAATACCCGAGTCAAAAATGCATCAAAAATAGTCGCGTTCGGAATGTTTGTACTAGTCGAATGGAGATCCATCAGAGATGTTTACGAGCGATAATATCACGTAACACGCTTAACCGCAACCGACTTCAAAGTGCCGCCGTTTGATGCCTAGGTGACAGCGTGAGAAATTTGTTTGCTGCATGCAATTTCATAAGAAGGCCTTTGTTCAGATATTTCGAAGCACCTCTCTTCGATCGATCCAACACATATCGTGAGTTTACCTCGATAGATTACAGTGGAGTCGAGTTGGAATTTGCTGACTACCCTTTATAACCCACGCATATATATACCTTTAAGCTCCTGTGCCTTTTCACACATGTACACTGTGACACTGTACATTATGATTGTAATTTGTAAAGTTAATTCCTAAACTGTTCTGAACCACCCCATATAATGGTTTAACTTCAGACAGTTTCAGATTACTTAAGTTATGGTGCATTTAGATAGACTTGTCTATTAAAGAATCGGCTGCTAATTTGTTTATACAATTAAAAGATAAGCTTGAAACACATTTTAACACACTCATTTAGGTCTAGACAAGATTATTTAAACTTACCCTTTGGCCTTAGACTAAACTGAGTCTTTCCAAATTCAACATCCACACACTAACAAAAAGAAAGATGGTTTATGCCTATTTATGAACCATTTAAAAAAGTCTTACTCTTCGTTTGAAATGGTCAAGAGTTTGTTTTGTCTCATTGCAAACATGTGTACCCTTCTTTGCTAACAAAAAACAAAGTGAGAATTTCAGATGAGACAAACAAATTTACTCTGCACAGTCATGGTTTCTCTGCACACATTAACCAACTAGAAGATGTTTTGGGTCGTTTGTCTCCTTTTCATATATTTTCTACAATACAAAATCTGCCTGAAACTTCTGATATAGGGCTTGAAATTATCACTGGCCCGCTGGCCCTAGGCCACTAAAATGTGCTTCGGGCCACCACAATTTAAAGGGACTGTCCGCCTTTTGCAAGCCAAATTTCAAAAGTTGCGAGGTTATTGTCTTATATGAAAGAAAATGTCATTTAACAGCATGCCTGAAAAAATCAGGGCTTGAAATCTCTTTTTCGTGGAGTTATAGACCTCAAAAAAATAAAACGACACAGCGCGTTTGTGCATTATACGAGTATTCACCTAGTGCGAAATTTCGCTCACGGCACATTCCACGGAGCGGAGTACCACGTTGCTGTGCGTGCTCACTACGTACCCGAGCACAGATTGTGATCGAACAACGGCTTAAGCGAATACTAAACAAAATAACCAAAACTCGCTAAAACTGACTACATGCAATTGTATATTCTTCATTTTCGAGACCTTTTCCGTGACATACCTTTACAAATGTCGGCTTCACAATACCTTTACAAGAATAAGTACAATATTGTTGTTATATGCTTAATCAGTTAAACTCCTTTATTGACCGATATATAGTTTGGTGGAGGGGCGCATTCGTTTTTCATTCGTAGAATCCAAATTACAGGGCTGTTCGATCTGAATTTTTGTGTGTGTGTTACATTCATCCTCATCCGTCTACATGAAACTGTTCAGACGATTTGTAAAAGGCGGACAGTCCCTTTAATTAATCAACATGTTATTTGCAAAAATGGGCAAAACAGACTTGTCAGTATTTTTCTTTGTTTTTGGCCAGTAACATTTAGGAAATCTTAATTTCACTTGCCAGACTGAGACGCAAGGAGAAAAAAAGGTTAATTTCTTAATTTATAACTTAGTTGTCATTGACTATTTAGTTTAGTTTTCCGGCTACCTTTACCTTAGTTATATGGTCTGCCAAATATGCCAATATAATCTTTCTAAATGGACAGGATGCTTATAGTTCAAGTGGCTGAATTGCAAGAATTGATATGAAGTGTCAATCTTAGATAAGGACATTGCATTACTCATCAATTTTATTTGAATGCAAATAAAAGCTTTGTTTGCATATTTATTCTACTTTGACACATTGGCTAACTATGTCAATCAAACGTAATGTCAAAATCAAACGTAGACAGATGAAATGTTTATGCAGGTGTGTTCACGAAATAGGAGAATTCTTCTCCATCACAATATATAAGAGGTGAAACGCTGCAAATCAAAAAAATCATAAAATTTGTCAACACATTAATTTGTACTGTACATGTACATACAATGTACACAATATACAACGGTACAACCACACACAGCACGCACACAAGCACACCTATATCCCAGGGCCTTTTTCCATCCCTCAATATGAATTTATAGAGTTAATATGATCTTCCCCATTTCTTGTTTTGTTTTTCGTATCTAGATATTTGTTGTTGCTACTTTTGAGCAATATGCCCATGTCATTGTATATGATACATGTATGATACATGTATGTTTATACTGGGAGGAATCCTATAGCTCTACTGTGTAGTTCGTCAATCATTGACAAAATACACCATGGGGGTGTTTCACAAAGATAGTTGAACTTAACTCTAAGTTGGACTTAGAAACTATGGCAAGCCGTTAGTTTTTTAAAAAACATTTTGTGAAATATCTTTTAATAGGCATAAAATGATGATTCAAATCATTGGTATTTTCTATTAAGTGGATTTCATGTTTTTGATGTAAAATATATGAAATGTCTAAAATACTTGCATTTTTGCTTTTCAATATATTTAATTCGAAGGCTACAAATGGCTTACCATACTTTTTAAGTCCAAATAAGAGTTAAGTTCAACTTAGGATCTTTGCGAACCCCCCCCCCCCCCCCCCCCCAGGACTGAGAGTGATTTAGCCCAGAGAGGCCAGAAATTACAAAAAAGCCCCTGAGACTGAGAGCCGAAGAAGTGCCCCCATAAATTCTCATAGAGTTTGATGTAAAAGAAATATTTTGCTGACATATTATTCAAATAATGCAGACAAGCTTGTTGATAAAATAAAGTATCCATCAAAACAAGATTTTAATTAATTTATTTTGTTATCTCTGGCCTCCTCTCCTCAATCTTTGATGTGATTGCATAAATTTGTAGCCCCCCAAAAAGCAAAAAAGGAGCCCTGAAAACTATCAAAGAGCCCCATAATGTCGTACAAATATTATGCAGACAAGCTTGAAATGAAAAGTATCTCCCTCTAAACAAGTTTTTGTTTTTCTCTCTGACCTCACCACATCTTGTCTCAGATGCAAAATTGTGCATTTTATTGTTGTGATTTGAATAAAAACACAAAGTGTGATTTCAGACCCTCGAAACAATTCATGAACTGTATAACAATATACAGTGTACTGTGTAGCATACATTGGAATAATGCAGACAAGCTTGAAAAATATCTCCCCCCCCCCCCAAAAAAAAAAAAAAAGAAAAAAAAAAGGAGAAAGATTATATTTATTTCTTCTCATCTTATCTGGGATGAGATTGCATTGTGATTTCAGACCCTTGAAACAATTCATGAACAGTAGAACAATTACACATACAGTGTACTGTGTAGCATACATCAGAATAATGAAGACAAGCTTGAAAAATATCCCCCCCCCCCCAAAAAAAAAGTATTTCTTCTCCTCTCATCTCATCTTATCTGGGATGCGATTGGGAAGATGCACTCGGCATCTTCATCTGCATCTCCATCTCCATCCTCATCGTAGTATTGCTGTAAATACCAAAGGTCAGGAGATGCAGGAGGGTGCTCCCTCAAGTGTTGCATTTTAATGTCTGCCCCGCACATAATAACTCGGCAATCGGGATTGGATGCGTGCATGCACATACTGCCCTACAGTACACACGTTCAGCATACTGTACTGAACATGTGTGTACCAGGGAATTACTCCCATGCATACATACATACATGTGCTGTACAATCTGTTCATACATACATTCCATATGTACATTGTATGTGTGCATGCATTCCACATGTGTATAGTGTAATGTTACGAGCATTACGAGAGCCTGTGCCGTATGGTAGATTTGTATTTGTACAAAAAATCTTATTTGTACAAAAATGGAAATAATGAGCGTGTTCTATGTTCATAAAGATTAAAGTGTAAATAAAATAAATACTTGAAACCAAACCATGTGTTGATTTAAAAAAAAATAATAATAACAACCAGGGTACAGAAACTGATAGTTAACAAGTATGATCATGTACTGTACATTGTTGATTTGCATTAATTGATTCTTTAAACAAGCCTTCTCATTTTTGTCAAAATTTGTATCAAAATAAAGCACATAATAATTGTGATCATAACTCAGCGATTCCATACGATCACTTGATCACACATACTTAGCTGAGAAAAAATTTATATTTATTTTTCGGGGGCTACTTTTCAAGTTTGCCTGCATGAAAATAACACTTAAAAGTTAGTTTTGCATTGAACATTATGCAATTTTACAGCCCTGGGTCTTACAATGTATATGATTTTCAGGGCCTCTTTTGAGCATTTCAGGGACAAATCGGGATTGCCCTAAGCCCCTGTGTATTATTTGAAACTGCACAGGAAAGAGAGAAAATGATGAAGAGAAAGATGAAGATTGTATCATCCACTGGGCTGAAATGCTGCATCCTATTATCCATCATAATTGATGATTTCCTTCCTACGTGATCATTTCCAATTTGTGGTTTTGTATCGGTCTTTTAATACCCTTTAATCGCTTCCTGAAACCACAGACTAGTGCATAAATGTAGTTTTGTCATTACATTAAATTCCATTTATTTTTAAATACTTCGCATGATTAGATTCATCTAAAAATAAAATGTGTAATTTTTACAGCTGTTTGACATTCCATTTTTCATCATTGTAAACAAAAAACCGTCATGTCATTTGCATGACTTTATGGTGTTGATGGTGAACAGATCAATAATTTAATATTTAATCCATCTTTTCCTCTCTAAATCAGGGGGAAAATTAAAATGTATTTTTCATGGGCTACTTTTCGAGCTCGCCTGCATTAAAATTGCACTTAAAAATTAAATTTGCATTAAACTCTATGCAAATTGAGAGGGGCTCTTTTAGGCTTTTTCGAGGGCTAAAACGCCTTTGAAAAAAGGTGTTTAAAGCTTTTTGAAACGTGTTTGAGGCTTATCTTTATCAAGAGAAAAAAATTCTCTTTCAAGGGAAATTTTGAAACTTTCTTGATATTATAACGATTGGATGCACCCTCAGAAAAAAGGGAATAAGAGAGACAGAGAACAGTTCAAAGCCAATGGTTTTTTGTGTGTAATGTTGCAGAATTCTGTGGAAGAATGTTTTTACGTTTCGGTTCCCTTTCTGAATGAATTATCATGAATGAGTGGAAATGGCAAGAGAAATAACTGCGACAAAGGCAGACAGTAACCCAACCCTATTTTCACTCTGTCGGGACGGAAATGAGAAGCTGATTTTAGGCCAACTATGTTTGCTTTTCTACAAAATGTAGTCAGTCAAACAGAAATGTAGGCTTTTCAATTGTTATTTGATATCACATTTTATTCATCTATCTGTTGATAAATTGAAAATTTCTTTAAAAAAATGCTTTTATTAATTATTATTTAAATAGTTATGGTAGCTACAGTAGTCCTGAGCTGTAAATGTTGTTATCACATGAATTAAGAAGTACTGGTATCTATGTGTCATACACCCAGTCCCAGCCAGTGAAGGGGACTCGGGGTTTAGAGACCTGTATTTTAAAAAATGCCCAAAATTAATTAATAAACTATTTAACCACGTTTAGCAAGTTCTAGAGGAACCGATGTATGTTTTTACTTTTGATGGGAAATTTGTTAATTTGTGCTAAAGACTGGTCAAAAATATGAAATGACATTGTCTGATTCTATAAGTGATACTGCACATGCTATCATTTTGCTACATTGCAATAATGTATGCTGGGCTTGCCCTTAAAGGAGTAGCTGCCCCACGTGCCAATGGCCGCCAGAAATTCCATTTGGCCAATAGAAGCTTTTGTATTGGCCACAACGAATAGGATCTAAAACACTAAATTAATGGTAACAGAAGAATGAAATGGGTTTTGATTATGAAATTATCACACATCATTCAGAAAAAAATCGTACAATTATTTTGGTATACGATTGAAGTCTCAAATGTCACTTTTGAAAAAATATTATGAAGTTAATGGATCACTTTAAAAAGGTGACGTATAGACACCACTTTCTGAATGATGTGTGATAATTTCATAGAAAAAACCCTGTTTATCTCATGAAAAGGAGTACAATTTATGCCAGATTAATCACCATTGCCCAATGATTTTGGCTATAATCTAAAAGCGTCCTGGAATGTTTTTCTTTCAATTGTAAGTATCTCCATATTTAGGGAGACATTAACAAAATAACAACCCATTTCATTCTTCTGTTACCATAAACCAAACAACAAGGTACAATCTGAGAAATGTAAAAGCTCCAGGTGAGTTTGGTTGAATTGGACAAAGTTTTTTTTTTTTTTTTTTTTTAATTCTTTTTATTGCTTCAAATCAAAAACGTTTACAATCGTTGATCATCATTATATTCGACATGCATAACAAATACAATACAATTAGGAATAAACAATTGAACATGTACAAACAAAATTAAGTGATATTTAATCAAATGAGAGGTCTCCACTTTTTTTTTTTTGTATTCTGTTTTCCTTTTCTATATGCAATAAATTGGACAAAGTTAGTGGATGACTTTAACCTGGACAGGGGCCAGCCCACTACCATAGATACCACTAATACGTTGCCAGATAGACACTTACCAAAGACTACCATAGATACCACTAATACGTTGCCAGATAGACACTTACCAAAGACTACCATAGATACCACTAATACGTTGCCAGATAGACACTTACCAAACACTACCATAGATACCACTAATACGTTGCCAGATAGACACTTACCAAAGACTACCATAGATACCACTAATACGTTGCCAGATAGACACTTACCAAACACTACCATAGATACCACTAATACGTTGCCAGATAGACACTTACCAAAGACTACCATAGATACCACTAATACGTTGCCAGATAGACACTTACCAAAGACTACCATAGATACCACTAATACGTTACCAGATAGACACTTACCAAAGACTACCATAGATACCACTAATACGTTGCCAGATAGACACTTACCAAAGACGCAAAGAAATTCTTAAGGCATATTAAATCAATTTTAATGCACTCGGGCATGCATGGAAGGTGTCGTGGCAAGTTGTCAGACTCAGCAGAGAGAGAGAAGAAGAAAAAAATAGAGGAAATAAATGGGCCGTGTAAAAAGCTTTTCCGAAATGTTTTGCCTTGGAATACTAGCGACCTTCCAAGGTTAAGAGCTTTTAATACTCCAGAATTAGATTTTTCTCGACACCTTCTTGTATAAATGCAAAAGCATGCTATGCATTACACAAGGATCATGCAGCCATTTTTTAATACAATTTATATACTGTGCATTACCGTTTTATTACCATTTTACGGTGTATAAACGGCATTCATTTGCTGGGGGTCAAATAAATAAGGGGAAAATGGTTGGTCTAGATGATCCAACTGTGCTGGGGATCAGTGTAACATAATTAAACCAAATATTCCAGGCTTTTCTCAATAACCTAATTAATATTGTAAACTCTTAGTACATAAAACACAAACTTGTTTCTGATTGGAGCGAAACATAACGGATACTGTAAACGTTGTTATTTTCGCGCGATTAATATTTCGCGCTGAGCGACACTAAAACACATTCGCGGCCAAGCAAGTGTTCACACGCATTGCAAATCGGGCATTTATATTTGCGGGTTTTAATATTCGCGGACGCCGACTTAATTAATTAATGCACCGCGAATATGACCACATTTTCAGTAATCCTATCATGCTTTTCCTTCACATAACTTATCTTTGGACTGCACCCACCTTTTTGTGGGTTCTTCCGTCAGGAAAAATGTGTGGTTAATACACCAGCAAATAGGGTATTTTTTGTACAGCAGAAGAGTTGCATAGATCAGGGATATTCGTTGATTTGTAAAATTCAGTGATAATAACAATAATAAACCGTTTTTATATAGCGCATCACAAAAATAAATTTAAGTCTCTATGCAAGTGATGTAACCAGTGACAATTTGATTTATCCTAGTGTTCATTGCCATGCTGTTCAGTGATGTAGCCAGTGACAATTTGATTTATCCTAGAGTGTTCATTGCCATGCTATTCAGTGATGTAGCCAGTGACAATTTGATTTATCCTAGTGTGCATTGCCATGCTATTCAGTGATGTAACCAGTGACAATTTGATTTATCCTAGTGTGCATTGCCATGCTATTCAGTGATGTAACCAGTGACAATTTGATTTATCCTAGTGTGCATTGCCATGCTATTCAGTGATGTAACCAGTGACAATTTGATTTATCCTAGTGTTCATTGCCATGCTATTCAGTGATGTAACCAGTGACAATTTGATTTATCCTAGTGTGCATTGCCATGCTATTCAGTGATGTAACCAGTGACAATTTGATTTATCCTAGTGTTCATTGCCATGCTATTCAGTGATGTAACCAGTGACAATTTGATTTATCCTAGTGTGCATTGCCATGCTATTCAGTGATGTAACCAGTGACAATTTGATTTATCCTAGTGTTCATTGCCATGCTATTCAGTGATGTAACCAGTGACAATTTAATTTATCCTAGTGTTCATTGCCATGCTATTCAGTGATGTAACCAGTGACAATTTGATTTATCCTAGTGTTCATTGCCATGCTATTCAGTGATGTAACCAGTGACAATTTGATTTATCCTAGTGTTCATTGCCATGCTATTTTTTTTGTGAATTGGTAGGGTAAGGGTTAGTGGACTTATAGTATCGTTTTTTGGGTTAGAGTTTTAAATCTTTCTTGGTTTATGAGAAATCAGAAGTGAGCAATTGTCGCCGGAGTAAATGTCATGGAACCAATGTAAAAACATGTAACAACAATGTACCTCCTTTTATACTCGAGAATCTTACAAGTTTTTGTATTTAAAAAAAAAAAAATTTTCGAAGTTCAATACTTTTGTATCCATTTCATTTGCATTTTATTTCATTCACTGTTCACGCAAGCTTCTATATCTTCCCTGTGCGATTTCCAGGTATATTATTTTTGCAGCCCCCTCTATCTTTTCTTTCCCTTTCTTGATTGAACTGTTATCTGTCCATTATAACTCTGACATACATTGTATTCTTAATCAAGAATACTGGTCTTTATGGACAGGTGGTCTCTAGAGCAGGTTTGACTTCATAGCTACCATTCTGTTTCATCTTTGATCAAACATGTGCCTTTCTTATTTCTGAATGCAACTATTTATCTCTCAACTTTTTATTATACCCACAAACGTTCTACCTTCCACCTTCTCAAGAGTACTACATGTCTATCACTACCATTCTATTTCATCGCTCATCCTACCTTTCAGGTTATCTTCCAAATCTGCTCTAATGACCACTAAAGACCACTATTTCTTACCCCGTGTTCACACACAAAAATTTCATCGTATAGCTAGTCAGGAGCTGATTCTTTAGTCAGCTCATGATTAGCTATACGACGGAAATTGTCGGAAATTGTGTGTCTGAACGCTCACTAACGAAACGTCGTATAATGAATCATGATTAACGAAACGGGGGTTTGAGCATCGTTTCATACGAGAGCTGACTAAAGAATCACGCTCGTTTTGTGTGTGAACGCCCGGTCGATTCGCTAATCATGATTCGCTATACGAAACTCGTATAACTGGGCGTGGCTTAACGTGACAGCAGACAGAAAAAAGACAGCACACTGCGCAGTAGCAAACTGCGCACTTATACGATGCTGAATGCCAGCTGTTTTGGGATCTTGTTTTTGTGTGTGTGAACGTTCGTTAGTTTTGTTTAAAATCATGATTCTTTAGTCATGATTTCGGGATGAAAATTTGTTGTGTGTGAACACGCTGTTATTCCCTTTAGAGCAGTGAACATGCCTATAGAGACTGCCTGCTTATAAAGACCACATATTATGACTCCCTTGGGTGGTCTTTATAGACAAGTATGACTGTATTTCTCTCTCAACTTTCCAAATACCCCCAAACCTTCCACCTTCTCCGGCAATGCGATTATTAGAGGCTACTCACTGGTCCTGAATGGCCTGGAACGCATCATCGCGCTAGATTACTTTACGGAAACCTTAGGGGGATTCCGGGCTCCGGTTAAATTAAATAATCTGGGTAATTTTGCACCGCAGCCAAGACCCAAGTGTCTGCGAGTATATTAGGGAGCTCTTGATGCTAAATTGGGGGATATGATATGGTCGAAGACCGTGCATCATCATGACGGTTGCAACATTTAACCCCGTTTCCTACTAGATTTTGCAATCTCCATCTAGAGTTAATACAGGACCCACCAGGTTCCCATAGACAATCGGTTAACATGAACATTTCTTAATGTTTTAAATTAATAGTTTACAGAGCTTTGAAAGTGTGCTTTCTGGGTTATATCGGGCATACTTGTTTTCTAGTGGCTCAGTCAGGCCCACAAAATCATTCATTTTCACTTTTTAACTTGTCTAACAATTGTAATTTTTCAGTTTATTTTATGTAATCTTACATTTAAAAGTATTAATTTTAGATGTAGATTGGATTTTGTTTAATATCCATTCTATTCAATACCATTGCTGCACATCAGATATTCACCAGTCTTGCATGCGCCATGTTTCATTATATTTTACAAATTTGTCAATTTAATTTGGTAGAAAAAATCAGAGAAACGGGTGGGAATAACACTTTAGAAAGCATTATTTTCTCACATTATTTCCATTGATATTTTACTCAACTAATCAGACCACCAACATTTAACATGAAATGTCACTGGTCTGGACCATAGAGCAAAGACTGGCATGGACCGTAGAGCAAAGAATGGTATAGTAACTTTTCATAAATAAATCTTCATTGGATATGAACCTATTCATGTACATAGAATGTTAAAAGTGTACTAGCTTGGTTCCTTTCTAAGTCTATTTTAGATTGATAGGCAAAAGCCCCCACTAAAAGTGAAATCATAGCTTTTCAAATTTTACTTGCCCGCTTACTAGATGAGATTTAAACCTTAGAAGGAATTACATTATCTCTCATAGTTGACCAATAATTGCCCGATATCAATGTTTACTTGTCAATAAGTGCTAGTGTCGAGCCCTGTGATAGGGCTAAGTATGCAACAAGAGATCCTTTTAGTTTCCAACTGGGGTTAACGTAGTAGATAATAAATGCTTACCCACAATCGCGATGCTCAGTTAAATTTCCTTATTTTTTGCTGATATTTTGTGTAAAATTTTGCTGGAAATGTTGCTAGAAATTTGGAGCAGGGAAAGCAAATTATGTAGAAAATCGTCCCTGTCAGCGGGTATGTACAGGTGCTAGCTAGAGCAGATTTGAATCTATAGGTACTTCGTACTAAAATATAAACCCACCAGGGAAAACCATCAATTGCTTTTGGGGGGCTATCATTTATGTTTTTAAAATTCGAACCAGCTCTCAAGACTACCTGTATCTGTTTACTTCATTAATTAAGGAATATTTTGAATTTTCTGTTTTCCTTAAAGGGATCTAGTAACTTTGTTGAGATGTGCAAAAACTGATGAATGGTTGATGCAATGTATACTGTTGTTATCTCATATGTCCTCAGGGTATTGTGTGAAAATTTCAGGTCAAATGGACAATGTATGGCCAAGTAATGAGCGAAAATGCAAAGTGATATTGGGTGATATTCACCAACTCACTGCATTCACTTTGTACAGGGATGAAAATCTCGCCCGGAGATTTTCTTATCTAAATACTTCAATCATACATATCTTTGTAATGAAAGGGAAATTTGAAAAACCGAAAGCTGTCCCATGATTTTATTGTTAATACGAATACAACAAGGTATAAAGGAACCGCTAGAATTACAATTTTATTTTGAGGATTTGGACAATGTTACTAAGTCCCTTTAATGGTTCTTGGATATACATAGTATGATCATTCTTCTCCATGTAAGGTATCAAAGCTTGAAATAAACACTGGCTTGCTGGCCCAGTGCCACCAAAAATAAACTTTGATCTACAAAAATGTAATTCATGCCCGACTGGGCCACCAAATGTAACAGACTCTTCCTTTGTTCTGGGCTACCCAAATCATGTTTCAGGCCACCAAAAGTTTACGAGTCTTAATTTGTACTTGCCTTGGAACAAGGCCACAAATGAACAGAGATTATTTCAACTTCAAGCATTGAATTATGTTAAATACTTCTACTTCTATGTTTGTACTAGTTAGAGTTGAAATGAAAAATGAAAATGAAATGAAATGAGAGTTGATCGCAATCACAAAATGAACACAGTTCACAGTTCATGAAAGAAATTGTTTCCGTAACAGGTGCTATATCTATATACCCTAGGTGCTATATCGATGACTGTACAGTAAGGGAATGAATGATACATGGGAGTATTTATCATCTATTTATAGAGTGAAATGGATTATTTATGCAAATTATGCAATTATGCATGTAGAGTCGAGGCCGAGGGGTGTGACTCATTTTCAGTGCGATTTGGGAACAAACCCATAATTTATTGATTACAAGACCCATGAGTCACACACAGTTCTAGTGCATACATTTAACCCATCAACCCCACAACTCTGTGGGTTAGTACATAATTTGCAACTTGAACCTGACTTGCACAAGACTAACTGTTTGCAATCAACCATTTTTAGTCAACACCATTTCTATAATAAGTGTTTCAGCTAGTTTTGTCTTTGTAATGAAGGAGAAATCTTTTATACATGCAGACCAAAAGCGTATGCGCGATTCCGCGTTGGCGATCAATTTACTGTAAATCAGTTTTATAATTTTGCAAATATATCCATTAGTAGGCGGTTTCCTGGCCAATTGTTTATAATTTCATATCATTCAAATTATATTTTTTCACATGGTTGGTAATAAGAGCGTACATTTCATTTTTTGTGTGTAGGGCATTTCCCACTACTGTCATTTCCCTTTAATATCAGATGAAAGATGTTCATCTAAAATGCACAGTAGTGAATAGAGATTGAAAATAAATTGTTTGACAAAGGAATGCAGGGTCCCAGCTGTATTATTCTGACAGTGATTCATGAATGCTCCATTATCAGGCAATTAAAGAGTTACTGTCCATCCCTTTCACACATGCCGTAAAAAATACTGTATCAAACCATGTAAGTATGAATATACCAAAAAGGGTCTTAGTTTCTGTAAGCGCCAAACGTTTGTGAGTGCACCAATTCTATACACGCGTACGTTAGGATAATGCGTACGTCATAGACTAGACCCTTGAATGCATAATTTAGAATGATGATGAGTTTTAAATTTATAGGATTTTTCTGGAAACCTATTTTGTATTAACTTTCTGGTAGAATGGATTACTAAAAATGTTATAGATCTTTCATTTATTGGAAAATTATTTTTGAGTGTTGGATCCCTTTAAGCCAGTGCCGAGCCAGTGCCGAGCCAATGCCAGAAGCAAGTATGAATGGGATATATGTTAGTATCACATTGTATTAAGGATTTGCAAATGCACATCGTATCTAGTCAAAGATGTGTGACTTTATTAAATGTTGTGTGTCTGAAAGCGAGCTAGAGGATGTGGGTACTTAATGGGCAGGTTTGGGAGGTACAGTTTCTACTGTAGGTCCTATCTGGGCCCTGATTGCACAAATGACAGCCTGAACAGTTCCTAGTACATAATTTGACCTAGATATTATATACCTGTGACTGGTTATTTGATTGGAAATTAAATTTATATAACTAGGGCTGCATAATTGGTTTTGTTCATTGTCCATATTGATACACTGTCAATATTGTTCGTCTAATTTTAATCTTCAAGATTTATTCTTTACTTACCTAGCTTGTAACAATTTTGAGCTTTGTTTTAGATAGTATGGGATGCCAGTTTTCAGGCAAAAGCCTGATTACAGGCCCTGGTCACGGAGAAATTCAGGCTCATTCTTATCATTATCCATACCAATTAGATATCATCCGGTTTTCAGGCTCTCAGCTTGTAACTCCCAGGCATCCTCGAGTCTAAAGCCCATTGCATATGACACGATCCAATCTGATCTGACAAACATTAAAAAAAGTATCTGAACTTTAATATACTACATAATTTGAATACATACAAGTCTTGCTAGTACAGTTTAGATGCGCAGTTGTTTGGCAAATCAGAATCAGACCGTGTAATACATGTGCGATGGACTTAAACAGAAGGTTGTGTGAGAGATTGCTGATCGTAGTCTCACAGAGTAGTCCCACTGAAACTGGTTCAGTTTGTTTGTGCAATCAGGTCATTCATAGGTGTTCCCCTCTCTGTGTCACCTCACGTGTAATGTGTTTACAAGTTAGGCTCCGAGTTGAGTACAGTCAGGTTTACCTGTATCGGCCAGTCAGACAATTGGCCAGTCAGACAATTGTCGCGGGAGAGAGTGAAAGTGCCAACGTGGACTAAGATTTTATAGACTGTGTGGTCCTACACTAGAGATCTACCTTTTAGTAACAATCGGAATACAATGGACTGGATTGGAGATTGGAGATCTTAATTTCATGATACTGTGAAAATGGATCTGTGACTTTAATTTTGAAATTTACTGCATTACTTACAATGGCTTCGAAATTTTAATTAAACAAGAGTGTTACTCTGGCTGGATAGGTCAGTGGTTGTTTAGTCATGACCTCAATTGTTGGTAAGTTATACAGGATATTGATTGAATTCATTTGATGTAAATTGTATTTCAAAGTGTCAGTTTGTGATTGGGAGAGGGGGGGGGAGAAATACTTTGATTTTATTAAAGAATGGCAGTAATATTATTATTTTTGCCATGTTGTTACAGTTGAAGCGATAACTTTGTCTGATTCAGCCAAAACTACTTGGACCGTTCACCTTTACCTTGTACCTATTGATATTTAGCTAAAGTGTAACATAAGAATGAAATGGGTTTGAATTTTCAAATGGCTCCCTTTCTATAGAGATATGAATGAGCATTCCCGGAACACCGCGTCAATCGGCAGTAAGCGCTAAAATCTGACATCAATGTTCATTATTTTTATTACTTACTTACTTTCTTACTGCCCGTCATGCATCCTGGCATATAGGGCAGCAACAAAAGTCTTCCACTCATTTCGATTTTGGGCCAGTTTCTGGATGGTTCCCCATGTGTGGTTAAGGTCTTTTTATCACACTTTCCACAGTTCTTCGCCAAGTGTTTTTAGGACGTCCTCTCTTTCTTTTTCCATTTTTTTGTTCTTTTCCACTTTTTTTTATTAGGTAAACATTATTTTTTTCTAAGAGACTATCCCGTATCATCCAGAAGAATCTTACAAAGATATTATTGGTATGATTGAAGTCTCAAAATATTACTTTTTGAAAAAAATGTTATGAAGTTAAAAGGAACTAAATGAAAGGTAATTATAGCTAGTCCTTTCCGCCAACAAGTTCAGACAAATAAGCCAGTTCGTAATTAGAGCAAGGAGCCCGGAAGTCGTCACAGGTCATAGGTCACTGTACCACAGATCCCAGCCCGCGCGCGCGAGCCCTAGAAAGGAAAAATGCACGGCAGCGCGCGAGTACGCACACGTGTAGATTGTCAATGCATAATCCTTCTTCGCGAACGTGGAATCGACCTCATCGAAAATGTGACATTTACAGTGCAAGATATGTCGGTATTTCTCTGTTTCTTGTGTGTGATTTGGCTGTTTTACAATGGCGGATGAAGATCAAGAAATATCTATCGACGAAATTAAGTTGTGGTCTGTTGCTGCGTTGAAGGACTTTCTCCGTAAAAGGAACTTGAAAGTCAGCTAAAGTGCTTTCGTACTCTTTTTTTTTTTTTTTTTTTTTTTTTTCGTACCCATTTTTTTCTCTTTTTTTCCCAACGCTTTATTTGTCTTTAAACTCAACTAAATAATTCGTATTAACTCACTGCACTTTGTCCTTATCCCTCGATGGTCTGTTGAAATCTTTTGGTCAACATTTAAGCACTTTTTAATTTTTTTGGAGACTTTAATCGATGTCTTTGAAAGCGTCGAGGCACCAGCTTCGAAATAGCGGGACTTCACGAGCAGCTATGCCGTTAGCTAGCCGGTGACTTGAACGTGTGGTACGCGCGCGCTGTACCGGTTACAAAATGTTCATACAAATTAAGTTTCTTGCGGTACGATGTGACAGAAATGATCGAATATGTTGGAAATGTTAGCCAGATGGTGTTCTTTTTGCCCAGTTAGCACTGAAAGTGTCATGAAATTAGTATTTATGAAGAAATATCTTCATTAAGTGTCCGGTGTCATACCAGGAAGTAAATTGTCCATTGACACACACACACAGTGTCGTCTGCTAACCTCATTTGAGATCAAGTTGTGGTTCATCCACAGAACCCGGAAGGCTAGATCGTAATTACGCGCATGCGCAGTTTGTAATTACGAACTGGCTTATACATGTAGGCTTCCAGTCAAATGATAATAATGTGAAAATTCATCACCATACTAAATTATGTGTTCATGGGTCTGCAGAAGAAGACAAGTCTATTGTCTAGGATGTACACGTTGCACGGTGGTCCACTTTAATGGATCCCTTAATCCATTGTATCTATATTGTTATTATTTTGGCCATGGTGGCACAGTTGAGTCTGTACAGTCACAGAGTGTGACACCTTGACGAAAGGCATCCTGTCATTACAGGTAGCGATTACCAATTTCCTGTCACACGTTTTTAGGGCCGACCACTTCGCAGTTTGAATCGTGTCGGGGACAAAAGTAAATCACTGACCCCCACACCCTGTGTGATGATGCATGCTGAATTAAAAAACTTAGAATGCATTTGTGTGATTGTTAATCAGGGGTGTCACCTAACTTTATTCTTGCATACTGGATAAATGGCTAGTTAGCTTTATATTGAAACAAAACTTGATATAAATATAACAAAAAAGTTAGTTCCCCTAAACATCTCCTCATAGTTTCATAAGCTCGAAGCTTAGACAAAATATACTCTTGTAATTATGTAACTTCTGTGTGAACATTAGAAGTATCCATTCCATTTCCTCTATTATTATGCAAACCACTTACACACACCCATTCAATAGTTCACAAGTCCTCAAATTTGTACTAAGTACTGTAGTTGATGCTTGCACCTCCACCTCCACCTCCACCTCCACCCCCCCCCCCAAAAAAAAAATGCATCCAAATGTATAATCAAAATATTTTAAAATGAAAAAGAGGTGAATCATGACTTATTTACTAATATCCTTTCAATTTTTCTCTCGTCCCCCACAGATGCACACATGACAAGACAGCGCTCCACACCAGATGAGCAACGGACGGCTGATATGGATGGAGGCAGTGGTCGGTCCAGGAAGTCTGGCCAGGGTGGACGCTACCTTGACCTCTTCAGCCAGCAGCGACTGGCGGCTCTCATGCGCAACGTGACGCCCGGCCGCAAGATCAGCATGGCGAGCCTTGCGGGGAAGAAATCGGAGCAGAGCACAGAGTCGCTGGGGGAGGAGAACAGCACGGGCAGTACCAGCAAGTACGTGCCCAAGCCGTCGCCGGACAAGAAGTCTCGGAGGATATCCAACAGCAAGCCCCTGGACATCGACGTGACCCAGTTCACCAAGATCAAGGGGGAGGTGAGTGCCAGGACATACAGCCGGCATCTCCCGTTCTCCGGGATTGTCAACCTGCATTTGCAGGGTGGTCGCAAGATGGCACCCACGTTGACCTCCCGCAGCCAGGTGCGAGACCTCTACTGCGTGGTGGAGATCGACGCCGTCCACAAGGCCCAGACGGCCACCGTGACGGGGCGCGACGAGTTCTGCTGGGATGAGCGCTTTGAAGTTGACCTTGAGCGTGCTCAGGACATTGGCATTATGGTCTACAACTACGGCTGGAACCCTGAGGGTAGGCAGAAGCTCTGCCACAAGTCACTCGTCAAGTTAACTCAAATTCTGATTCACGGCAAGGCGCGTGATGATGTGTATAATATAGCCATCCGCATGGAACCTCGCGGAATCCTCTACATTTCCATGGTGTTCACAGAGCGCCACGCAACACTCAAGAGAGTCCCTTCGCTGGACAGAAGGGGTCTGTTTGGTGTTCCTCTGGACGTTGTTGTGAGGCGGGAGGGGTCGCCGAGGTTAATACCCATTCTTGTCCAAAAGTGTATCCACGAGATTGAGTCGCGTGGAATCAGAATGATTGGAATTTATCGAGTGTGTGGATCGGCCAAGAAGAAGAAGAAGCTGCACGATGAATTTGAGACGGCGAGCGCGCTGGTTGATCTCTCCTACGATAACTATCCAGACATCAACATCATCACAGGTGGGTCATTTATTATCTCCTTCATTTTTCATTCATAACTTATTTTAATTAAATGTAACTGGATATAGCAAAACCCTGCATTCTTGTTTTGGAGAAATGGGCATTGTAAGTTCACATAATGTATATAAAAGACTTTTATTAGTAAAATTGAAAAAATCATATATTTGCCAAATATTGTCCAATATTTAGAAGAAGGCATCAAATGAAAGCTTGTGATGAGGCCTTTGTAATGGCTGGAATTTTTGTTTGGATTTTTACAGACAAATGCAGGGTTTTGCTATATCAAGTAACAAATGCAAAGTATGAACAAACCTTTGAATGAGAAAAGAAAAAGATTATACGTACAACATCGTAAGTGTCATTTATAATCTTCTTTATTTTCATTCAAAAGAACTTTCTCAATCACAAGAGATGAAATGCAAAGTTGTTGGGAGTGTTATTTATAACCTTTTCCTGTTATATTTGTAAAAGCTCTGAATTAGATGATGCCAAGTATTATGTTTGTATTTGACAAAATAGGAGAGCATGGGCTTTTAATCTAAGATATATTTCGTTAATTAGGCTGTGTTGCTAATAAACATAAATTTGAAATACTATGTGCTTAAAGGGTACCACCACCCAAAAATAATATTCTTATTAAAGAAAGGTAACATCTTTAGTATTCCATTCCATCAACAAGTTCACAAAAATATGTTTCCAGAAAAAAAAGTATATAATTGGAAAATGCATCACCATTCTAAAGCATGCGTTCATGCGGTCTGAATTGCGAAGACTAATGTGTGCAGAGCGAACGAATCGCCCGGGAATCTATTGTCTACAAACGTACGCGTGAATAGCATTGGCGCACTCGCAAATGGTTGGCCCGTATGGAACCAGGAAATAGTATTGGTTCCGTAAGTGGTGGAAATTAATTGCTTTGTTTATGAATTACACAACCCTTTGCAAAATGTTGGGTATCTATTTGATATCACAAAACGGTACCAAAACATATAATAATGTGTTGTTCTTTGCCTGGTGGTCCCCTTTAAACATAAACATGTACATGATATCTTTTGAAAATCAAATAGTTGTCAAATTATAGTCTTGTAAAAACTATGAAGTCCTGAAAAGTAATTTGTATTTTGATTAAAGCTTAAAAATAGAATGCCTTCTTCACCCAGCCTGATTGTGATTACATGCTCAATTACACACATGTTTTCATTGTAGTGTGTCTCCTAAAGTGGAAGTTTGATGTATGACAGCTATTCCACACATATTATTGTTTTCCTTAATCAGTATGATTTGATTTGAAGGTTGATTAAAAAAGGATAAGATAAACCTATATTTTGCATACATTTGGAAAGATGATCATCATGGACTAATCAGAAGAGGCTCAATTGTGAATTATTAAAATGCAAACTTCTGTAAAAAAACTAGTTGCATTTAATCAGTCTAGTTCCATTCAATTCAATTTTTGACAAAATCGTACTAATGAATTGAAGCATTTAGCAAGTCATAACTTATAAATGATAATAGAACAACATAATATTCTCTTTTAATTGAAAAGAGTAATAAAGTGTAAATAGGTACATTCAAAAGGGTAAATATAAGGATGTAAACACAGCTAGTCTATTTTAGATGAAGAAAAGGGAAAACATTATAATTAACTCTTTCAGGACGGGTCTTGCAAATATTTGTGCTAGGGTCCATGTGGAATGCATGCTAGGGTCCATGGGGAATGCATGTTGTAGCATTTATAGTTTGGAATGAGTTAATGAGTTTACAGGTGCTACTTGACGAACACATTTTGGTCCTGTTTGTATTAAATATTATTCTTTCCCTTTAAAAACAAAAAATGGACACAAGTGGGGGAAAAAATATCTCTGGAAATCTACTGAAGATTGTAAACAATTCATGCACCTCAAAAACACACACACACACACACACACACAAACATACACATAAACACACGACCATTGCTTTTGAAAAGGGAACTTAACATGTATCCGGGAGATCTATATGGATGCATTATAATCTTATTCCAGAAGTCTGTAGCAGTGGCCATAGAAGTGGGCTCATGTTAAAAACCTGCTAGCTCTAATGTATTATTGCTGCATATTGAATGCATTCAACACACATCTTCCATTCTAATACTGGTGGCGCGATTTGAGTGCAGTGGTGGTGTGTGTATCGCGCTGTATGCGCTGCATTGCATTGCATTGCATGCAGTGGTTGGTATCTAGGAGTAGTGTTATTATACTGTTACAGGGTATGTGTTGTGTGTATTGGGTAAAATGCTGTCTTGGATTGGATGCATAGAGCAAGTGCATATTATGTAGATGTAGTGTACAGTCGAAGGTGGGTGCAATGTGTGCGTTTAATACTAGGGTACAGTGTGTCTGTGTGTTAGTGTGTTTGCATACATGTACATGTGCTTATAATATGGGATGTGCAATGCAATGCAATACCAGTGAATTCGCAGTGCAGAAAAAGCAGGGGCCCAAGATTCAACTTGGACTGATTGTACACAGTAAAGAGAAATAATGCTTCGAAGGCCATCCAAGACTTGCTCGTGCTCAGCATTTTATTGTGTTATAAATGTAATATATATACATATGTTCGATTAAGGGTGTACAGGCCATAACAAATGAGGATCAATGCATGCTTGCAAAAACTGTAATACATACCAGTGTTTCCACACATTTATGATTGTTTTTGTACAATGTTGTTTTAATATAAATTGCATTCTCTTCATAATTGACCAATCAATACATTACTCAAATTTAAGTTTTTGGACGCCCCTAACTTTTTTTTACATTGAATATTGCCTTTACTTTTTTCTCAACTTGTTTATACAATGATTTTCTAAGTACCATGATGTCTGGTATGGTCAGTGCTTTTTTTTTTTTTTTTTTTTTTGGGGGGGGGGGGGAAATTTCCCCTTCAATGTTTGTTTTATTGTATTTTCCCAATTATTGGAGACCCCCCCCCCCCCCCCCCCCCCCCCCCCCCGGTAGCTATGCCACTGGATACAGTAGTTCAACATTGCATGTCTGGCATTGTGCCATGGATACACATACACTGTACATGTACTCTACACACTTCTTTAAGCTGCATTAAAGGGATCTAGTAACTTTGTTGACATGTGCAAAAAGTGATGAATGGTTGATGCAATGTATATTGTTGTTATCTCATATGTCCACAGGGTATTGTGTGAAAATTTCAAGTCAAATGGACATTGTATGGCCAAGTAATGAGCGAAAATGCAAAGTGATATTCAGTAACTCACTGCACTCACTTTGTACACAGAAGAAAAACTCGCCCAGAGTTTTTCTTATCTGAATACTTCAATCATACATATCTTTGTAACGAAAGGGAAATTTGAAAAAACGAAACCTGTCCTGTGATTTTATTGTCAATACGAATACAACAAGGTATAAGGGAACCACTAGAATTATAATTCTATTTTGAGGATTTGGACAATGTTACTAAGTCCCTTTAAGGTTAAATCATGTATTGATCATGTTTCTCTATTGTATGAAATAACGTAATGTTAGTGGCAAAACAATATCCATAAAATTGAATTGAAAAAAACTCAATGATATATCAAAAGTAAATATAGTCCTTGTCCCTATGTATTTACATAACATATTTGTTAAACATTGGTGGCAAGTTATAAATTATGGAAACTAAATATATATAAAATATTAAAACAGACAAAATTCAAATCAATATGCATCTACGCTGCATGTTTATAATTACGGTCAGCGAAAAAATTAATATTTTTATTTCGGGGGCTCCTTTTCGGGGGCTACTTTTCCAACTTTTGGGGGCTACTTTTATCATCTCGGGGACTACCAATTTCTGGGCTCTTGTTTGAATTTCAGGGGCTACTATTAAGCTCTAATGCTGTAAGTGGTCATCTAATAAGCATTTGATCACGATCCAAATGGGGGCGAATTCGCCCGCCTCCCCGGTGTATTTTTTTCGCTGATTACGTTAGTGATCCATTGACTTAGTCAAATTCAACCAAAATCACTTGGAGCTTTCACAGTTCTCTTGTACCTTGTTATGTGGCTTTTAAGAATCAAATGTTTTGGTATATTTTTTTTCTTCAAATATCTCCCTAATTATGGAGATATTTATGATTGAATGAGAAGTGTTCCAGAATGCTGTTTAATTGGACATACTGTACATGTAGTTAAAATTAATGGGCAGTAGGTGATCCAATCTAACATGAAATTTCACTTTTCACTTGGTGAACTGCATTCTTTCATTTCTTTTCCTACAAAACTTTCAAATAATGCTGTAACTGATCATCGGATCGGCATTTAATCGACATATTTCTGCCGATTTCAGATCATGGAGAAAAATCAAAAAGATCAGGATTTGTCTTTCTTCATCTGAGCATTTAAAACAAAATGCAGATTTTGCCTTGTCGAGAATAGTATTTATTTTCTTTATCAATAATGCAACATTATCTTTACAGATAACACAAATTGAAATATGTTATGATATTATTGATACAGAGTAAAACATTTAATCATAGTAAATCACACTAAATATTGACATCGAATGAAGAATAATTTTTTATCCGATTTCGATCATAAATCAAAGTTTGCCTATCGGATTAACAATCAGATCATCAAGGTCACTTACAGCATAACTTTCAAGCATCATTCAGAAGAATCTTACGATGATATTGGAGTATGATTTAATTCTTCATTAAACACTTTTGGAAAATCTCATGAAGTTGTTGGATCACTTTGATAGCTTACAGATTTTTCTTTGAAAATAATGAAAAAATTTATTGTAAACTTAAAATACTGTGTGTGTAGATGTTTACTTGAATTGTTTTCATTTATGTCATGACTCTTACATGAAGTATGGGTTTTGTGTTTGAACATTTGTTTATAAATGGCTTAATAGTATGGTGACATCAAGATACAGTATGTATTAATAGTGAAGATATATGCTTAAATTCTTATTGTATGAACATTTTAGAAATATGATTTTTATGAAATTGTTACTGATATATTCACCCATCCACTTTTTTTTCTTCTTACACATGACAAGAACGTTTGTGGTTGTGGTGGTGATGATGAATGTCCTTCATTCCCCCTGTAGGGTGCTAAAAGACTTCATGCCCCCTAGTATGATGGAAAAGATTGCTCAATGGTTATTAATAATTCTTCTTCTTCCCTATATAGTTACCACAATCAACTTGCTGATATTTCTGTCATTTTAATTTGGTTGTGATGTGCGGGAACGTGTTAATAATCATTGATTATTATATACTTGTATTTGTTTTGTTAATTATAATAATATTTTGATATTGATTATGATAATGATAATGATTTGATTCGCTCTGCAGGGGCATTACAGGACCATCTTCGCAAGCTTACAAGACCCCCTGGTATCCCCAGTAAGGGGGAATAGGTGCTATCCATGTTCACTGGTTCATCATGAATGAATATTCTTTGTTATTCCAGGATAAAAATGCAATGATAATGGTTATGACAACAATAATGGTAATAATGATAATGATGACAAAAATATTCCTCGATGCCTTCTGCAGGGGTGCTAAAGGACTATCTTCTGGAGTTACCGGAGCTCCTCATGCCCCTGAGTATGATAGAAAAGGGCACTCGATATTTGTTTAACATTGATCAGTAAATATTGTTTGTTTTATATGAGTGTTTTATGATGATAATATGATCAATGATGATTATGTAATTCCTTGATTCCTTCTGCAAGGTTGCTAAAGGACTATCTCCGGGAGATACCGAGCCCCTCATGTCCCGGAGTATGATAGAAAAGGGCACTCGATATTCTGTTTAACATCAGTGAATACTGATCATTATATGAGTTTTTTATGATGATAATGTGATCAACGATGATAATGATGATGATGACAATAATATTCCTTGATTTCTTGTGCAGGGGTGCTAAAGGACTATCTGCGGGAGTTACCGGAGCCTCTGATGCCCCCCAGTATGATGGAGAAGGTGCTATCTACACTCACTCATTCCTCACCCGATGATCCTGTGTGCAATGGTGATGACGCCGTCAATGTCATCGACCAATGTGGGCCAAATAAAGTGAGTTTTGGTCTTTCTTACAGCAGTGTAATACTACATTTGATATAATAGGCACTTGACAGATTGTCCTGGGAAAGGATGAGCCAGATACAGGACAGTATTTTCGGAAGACAAGAAAAGTAGTTTTCTGAATATAACAAGCAAAATATAGGAAAGTACATAGAAATTTCATATTTTAATAATCTACAAGGGGTTTTAAAAATGTTCAGAAATATACTTGCCCATATTGGGTAGTGTCATGGCTTGAAAAATAAAAAGTTATGTAGCACCCTGTTTGTAGTTTGATTTATTTGTAGTTTACAGTGATATTGAGGCTCTTGCAAATAATATCGTACGATCCGGATGCTCCATCCTGGTAGCGATGGCTTACATGCTTCTGAGTTCAGAGTGAGTCAAGATTGACAATGATTTGTTCTGTGTAACTTGGGCAACAACTTGCATGCATAAAAACAGCTTAGTGTTCTTATCATAAATATTAAAGAAGAATTATTAGTGTTATCTAAAAAAAAACCTAGATTAAATATTTATCTCTAAATACCACCCTGTCTTTGTGTTTGATCAAAGCAGGAAACAGTAGAGTACATTATGGACCCGCTCAAGAATGGCATGATCCACAGCGACTAAAACAAGATGACAAGTTACTTTCCACCTTCACTGGTCATCATCAATAGATATTGTTTATACAGGGTGGCCCAGAAATAACGGAACGGGGCACTTCCCAAAATAAAGTAACGGAATGACTGGGTCCATTGGATAGTGTGTCTTTTCAAATAAAAATTGATACCAAGAACATTAATTTTGGTCGTGTAGTTTTTTTTTTAGAGCGCTGTGAGTGACACCATGTCAGGGTTCATTTTTGTTCAATTTTGACTGACCTATTGGCTAAAGAATGACCCTAACGGCTCGTCATAGAATTACGGTAAACAATGATGCGGACACCTTTGTTAATGTGCAATCGACTGAATAGCTAGAGCACCGTAATTCTATGTTGCGCCGTTCGGATCATTCTTTAGCCAATAGGTCAGTCAAAATTGAAGAAAAATGAACCCTGACATGGTGTCACTCACAGCGCTCTAAAACAAAAACTACAGGACCAAAATTAATGTTCTTGGTATCAATTTTCATTTGAAAAGACACACTATCCGATGGACCCAGCTATTTCGTTGCTTTATTTTGACAAGTGCCCCGTTCCGTTATTTATGGGCCACCCTGTATAGTGAAAATATTAAATGTTTTTTTCAGGGGCTTCTTTTCAAGCTTATTTTTGATAAAAACCTCTTAACGCCTCCTCATTTCAATATCAATCTCTAAATACCACCCTGTCCTTGTGTTTAATCATAGCAGGAAACTGTGGAATACATCCTGGACCATCTCAAGAACGTCATCATCCACTGCGACTCCAACAAGATGACACCCTACAACCTGGCCGTCTGCTTTGGTCCGGTCCTCATGAGCTCGGGGAAGGAGGACGGTGGTGGCCGCGGTGTCCGGGGCTCGCGTGGGCCCCCCGACGTGAAACCGGACGCGAGGGGCGACGCGAGAGAGAAGTCGGTGGACTGCGCAGAGAAGCACATAGAGCTCTTATCATGTCTTCTTGAAGTGTGGCCAGTCAGAAGAGGTAGGTTTTGGTTGACTCAATTTGAATGACCTCGATTTACATGTAGGAAACAACTGCTAGTCAGTACCCAGACTTGCCAGAGTCATTTCCCAAGGTGACCTCAAAGCCGTTAACTACCATGCCAGATCATGGACAGGACTAATGTAGTGACCCAACAAGATGTGCAGTCTTTATGCATGGGTGTGGGTCTGTTTATAAATCTTTTATTATAGTTGGGATTGGTTATTCATTAACTCCCCCTACCCTTAAGAAAATATTTTGCATACGGGCAATTCCACGAAAAAGTGGACATGAACTCAAAAAAACAATTGGCTCTATTTCAAATCCTATTGATTTTTTCTGGATTATTTTTCCATACAACATGATCCTATGATTATATCTTTCAGTTCACATGATTTTTTTAATTCTCGGGTGTCTCCTTATAGGAGAAACGGAAACCATACATGAAACTCCACACATGGGATTACCCTGTGCAAATTTCAGGAAAATCCTTATATTTTCCAAATTTTCTGGTATTTTTATTATTTAAGGCACCAAATTTGATGACTGATAATTAAATTACCTTTTCAGATTAAAATTTCAGTCTTTTGAGTGCTCTAAAGTATATTTTTTAATGAATCAAATCCTCTGGACAAACTGTAATGTCCGTGACGCTGAAAAATGTAATGTCCGTGACGCAACATTTTGTTGTCTAGATCACATATACCTGGCCCGTTTCGCAAAATCCAACTTGGATTCAATTCATCATTGCCTTGTCTATAATTGAATACCTAAATCACCTTTGTGAGGTCTCAGAACTCACAGATTTTTGCAAAGATGTATATGGATGCAAAAAGTCATGTCCAAAAAATGTAATGTCCGTGACGGCGCACATTTTGCAGAATTACTCAGTAACGAATTGGATAAATGTTCTGAAACTTTTTTTGCATACTTAACCAGGCTATTGCTTTGTAATCAAAATAAAAGCTAGACATTAGATAGAGGTATGAATTAGTAGTGGCATTGGAAAGTCATGAAAATACTGTCTGTTTGTAATGTCCGTGACGCTGGAGTTGCCCATACGATTTATGCCAATGGTTTCATTAGTTTTCTGGAGTCTAAATTAATCACAAGGAAACTTGTCAATTTCTAGCTTTACATTAGTTCTCGCAAAAATATTCATAACATTCCAAGTTATAACATTATAAGTTAATAACACTGTACATAATATATTTAATTTATCTGATATTTTCATACAGAACTGGAGACCGATGACAACGAAGCTGCCAGCAAGGGATCAGACGACAAGCCATCGTCTGAGGAACCAGTCTCCACGGACAACCAAGAGGAGGACAGCTGTTACCATAGCAACGATGACCTGAACGACGGTCCGTCTCCCTCAGACGGGGAGGCTCGGCAGAAGAAAGAATCTGACTCGTCAGAGGTCAACTGGGACTCTGAAAACCTTGAAGTCTCTGCCTGCTGAACTGGTGTCAGGAGCGGGATACAGTACAGTAGAATAGTAGAACTGGTGTCAAGCAGTGGGATACAGGAAAATAGAACTGCCAGTGTCGGGGATGGGAGTACATAGTGCTGGGAATTATCCCCTTTCCTTGTGGCCCAGTTGGGCAAGGAAATCAAGATATCTGGAAATCATCTGGAAGTCTGTTATTTTGGTTTCCCATTTGTGCAAGTACAAATAGGATTAATGAAATATTGGTGGCCCGAAACTAACTTTTAGTGGCCTCGAGCCAGCGGGCCTGTGCTAATGATGAGCCCTGGCATACAGAACTGGTGTCATAAGTGGGATTAAGCCATTGCCCACAGGAACCTGGTGGACCATGAATTAATTCCATGGGAACAGCATGATATTGGTGAAATTGGGGGAACTCTTATGTTATATGCAGAGATTGTGTACAAAGTGAGAGCCACTGTAGATCATATGGGAGTTAAAAAAGAGATGTAACTATGTTATTTTAAATTTGATAGAGTTAAGCTAAAAGACATTTACTTGAAGCAAATCAATTATCACCAAAGGTATCACTAATGCAGGATTGAAATTGCAAGAGAATGGGGATGGGTGCTATTATGATGGCAGGAATATAGAAGGAAAGATAAGAGGGAATAATAAAGGTGAAGAAGTTACTAATATGTAGCATTTGTTGATCTATTTTTACTTTTGTTTCTGGCGACCTTGATAGATAAATAGTAATGTTTTTTTTTTATAGTCTACATGTAGTACTGACAGGTATTCAGTGTGTTGTTCCTATTGCTCAGGGTCATTTCTGTTCACCGTGCTTTACACCAGCATCTAGATGTTGTTTAGTTCCATACAAATTAGACAATCAATCAGCGTAGATAAACCTAGCAAAGACTTTCACACAATGCCCAGGGTTTTTAGTATTCATAAAACCACAAAGCAGTTTTGCTTTGATAGGCTTTTGCTTAGAAATGAGAGAATTTTTGCTTTGGAGGGGCCCTTGGCTAGAATTTTGCTTATATTATGAATAAGCCCCAAATAATTAACCATTTTTTTCTTAAAACCAAGCAATTTTTCTGAAATAGGCACAGAACAATTTGTTTTTTTTCCGCAACCTACCTAAATAGTCCAAACAGACTCTTTCTCTTTGCTTGAGAGTCATTCCTTAATTTAAAGTAATACAAAACGAGTATAATGAGACATATTAACCCATTCAGGACTGAAACTGGGGATGTGGTTTAAAGAGAGTGGGTGTTATACCAAAACCAAATAGTCTCTCCAATAATCAAGTTAGACACAAGTTTGTTAGACAAGTTTACATGACCAACTATTTGGCCCGGATTCACAAAGGAGGTTTGTACAAACCATGGTTTAAACCATGGTCTAAAATGTTAGTGCTTGCTAACCAACAAATTTCACCATGTGAGAAGACACACATTTATTTGGTGTATTTTGTAAATGTGTACTATCAACATTGTTAACAAGTAAGGAGTTTACATTCTTTCTCCATCAGTTTACAAATGGCACTCCAAAGATGTAGACCATGGTTTAAACCATGGTTTGTACAAACCTCCTTTGTGAATCCGAACCTTTAAAGGGATCTAGTAACTTTGTTGACATGTGCAAAAAGTGATGAAGGGTTGATGCAATGTATATTATTGTTATCTCATATGTCCACAGGGTATTGTGTGAAAATTTCAAGTCAAATGGACATTGCATGGCCAAGTAATGAGCGAAAATGCAAAGTGATATTCACTAACTCACTGCACTCACTTTGTACACGGTTTCAAAACTCCACCTGAGTTTTTCTTATCTGAATACTTCAATCGTACATATCTTTGTAACGAAAGGGAAATTTGAAAAACCGGTCCCATGATTTTATTGTTAATACGAATACAACAAGGTATGAGGGAACCGCTAGAATTAAAATTTTATTTTGAGGATTTGGACAAGTTACTAAGTCCCTTTAAATCTGTGTCCTTACAACCCCAAACACCCAATTCATTAATATCTTAACCCATTCCTATGAAAACATTGGTAACGGAATTACACCGGTAACAGAGTTACACTGGTAAGGGAAGCACCATTTAATTGACTTCAAGGTGGGAATAATAGGAAGTTTGATTTATCATTACCTTGAGACCCTGTTGCATTTGTTTATGTGAATGTTAGTTAGTTCTGCTTATCTTGGCGCAACTTTCAGCTGCAGTGAATGGAACTGAAATATTAGTGTTTCTTGTCATTAATCATCCAAGAGTATAGTCTCTGGTCCCGTAATATGTGTAAGAATTCAATCAATTTCAAGTATATTTAACCTTTTAATATTGATTCTTGACAATCTTTCCGCTTTGTATTTTGTATTATAATATTAAATCATTAGATACCAAAGCATATGCGCTTTTAATCTTATACATATTTTCCTGAAATAGAATACAGTCGATCATATTGATCATAAAGGGTCTTCATGGCTAGGAAGTTTGAATTGGGTTCGTAGAACCCATGCAAATCGGTCAGTTGGCATTTAATTAGAAAAGACACTGTAGTCAAATTATTCAAAGCATTGTTTGATTTAATTTTTCCAGTCCATAAGTTATTTGAATTGGATTAATGGGCCTGCAGTTAATCATAGGAAATTGATTACTTTACATGCAAATTGCCTATCAGAGAATTGAGCTAAGCCTTTACAGGCAGGTGGTCCTTATACACAGATGGCCATTAAAGCAGGTTTGATTGTATTCAAAATCTAGCCGACACAGAACTTTGTATTCACTTTCCCCATTTTTTTCCTCCTGTGATATTGCTGCATACCAAAGTTGTCACAACAGAATTCAGAAGCCCTTTATACCTTGGTAATGAAATTAGAATAGCTTACAATATTTTAGGGGGGTACATTTTCATATATGGTTGGGAGAAATTCTTTCTATCCTTAGAAATCTAGGTGTGTCAAAATATCAGAATAGATGTGATATGTATGTGCCATTGATTTTATACACAAGGATATAAGAAACTCTTAGGCCTCATATGCTAGTGCATCATTATAGTGCTGTATTCTATGATTTTGAAATCGCAATAGCTGCCGATATATTTGTGCCATTGATTTTCTACAGAAAGAAGAAAGCATATTTGTTGACCCTTTATAGGTGCATGTACTTCATTAGTTTAAATCGACCCATGATTATGAAATCAAAGTAGATAGGATGCCAGTATGATATTCAGTATGTGCCATTAATATTTTACATAATAGAAATATGTTATTTGAACCCTAGATTGATAGGAAAGGATTATATGATTATGAAATCACAACAGATGTCAATATATTTATTATAGTGCCATTAATTTTCTACACAGAGTAGGAAAGATATTCTTATCCCTTTAGATGCATCATTATAGTAAAGGAGTGTATATAAGCCAAAGTACATAGCTGGAGAAAATGTAGTGCAATACAAAGTTATAACATGTTAAGGAGAGAATTCTATGTGTGCGTTCAAGTAGAGTATTCAATTCAACGTATTTTATGACAATGTTTGTATAATGTGTATATATTGTAGGTTACAATTCAAAATGTGTCAAATTCAATTCTAAATTATTTACATAATAATGAATATATTTGGCTAGAGCATCGAATGCTTTAGAACTTTATGGTGCTGATATATAAGCCCATGTTATGATTTTTGGTGTGAGTGTGTTTACGATGTTGTACAATGCACACGAGGGAGTACATGGTATGTAGGAAAGGTGAAATCATTCAATACAGTTGCAGGGAAGAAATAACCTATGGCCCTGTACCAAATTCATAGTATTGAGAACACCATCCATCTAACGCTGTGAAGTATAGAGTGTATGTGCGTGCGTGTACTTTGGTCATGATGCATAATTCATTTTTGATTTTTAATTTCAGAAATGTTTTTGCAAGACATAAATGCTAGACATGACTAGACCTATATCCTAGACATGAGTACTAGACATGGCTAGACATACATGGAAATGCTAGACATGGTTTGACAGAAATGTACAGAATAGAAATCTGTAATAGTTTTTCAAATAAACATATACGTACATGTATATATATATATATATGCCTGGACTGTTGACATATACATTCCTATGCGCAAGCACGTGTTCCTTCACGTTGGACATTTGTGCATTCTTTTTTAAACTTACGTATGAACTCACGACAGTCACTGTAATTGTAAATATATATCTCGGACTAAAAGCCACTAACCAGAGACACAAGAAAGTATTATTGAGAATGTCGAGTTATTTTTGTACCTTTTAGTTCACTACTACCACTATTACTACCACACCTTTCATTGTAGAAGATTGATTGAATAAGCAAGAGGTCGAGTCGAGCTAGTTTATCAGATCGGTTTTGTCTATACATATTTGTTTGTTTTTATGTAAATATAATTTATTTTTTAACGGAGGCTAGTGGTATAGTCTAGGTTAAGTTCACTTATTGGCCCAAAATCTATCATCACTGGGTTATATTTAACTCTGGGTTATATTTAACTCTGGGTTATATTTAACTCTGGGTTATATTGTATCATTTTACATATTACAAGTACATTATTAAAAGTAAAATATGTTTAAATTTTACTTTATTAAAAGTAAAGTAGTTCGTGGACTGAATTTTATGCACGAATCAAACTCGTGGACTAAAAAAAACACTGCCATAGATTTTTTCAGAAAATGTCTTTTGTTCCAGTGGGGAATGAAATGAATTGAATCAACCCCCTTGAACAAAAGAAACCACTTACGAATCAACACGATGGGAAATAACCTAGGGCTAAATTTAACCCTCTGATTTGAGTTTGGGCCATTTAGTTTCCAAGTGGCTGGCTACACTTGATGCACAAAAATGACAGGACAAAAATGAAGAACTATTTTACTAATTAACTACTTGTGACACGGGTGTCACCGACATGGAAAGCTGGAGCTTCTTACAGCTGTGTATTTGTTCCATGATTTTGTTGTTATTTTTTACGACACGAAGGTTGCTTTAATGTATTGACATACAATTTGTTTTGTTTTTTTACTTTGGAGACTTTACATGTACATCTATTGCACTGCTAGCTCAGCTTAGTTTGTGTGTAAACTACTGTTATTTATCTAAACCTTGTGCGGCGCCAACGCTTGTATGTTACGTGCGTAGGACAGCAGCTTTACTTGTGTGTGCGCTTTCTGCAGTTACCAAACGTAAAAACTAAATTTTGCACTCCAAAAAACCTGACTGAAGTGTTTCATTTTTACCTTCATATGAGTACATATATAAGATATTTGAAAATGTTGAAGCTAAAGCTTGTATATGTAGCAGTCTTAACTCAAGACTAGACCTTGACAAAACAAGAGCCGTATTGCACTGACAAGTGAGAATTAAAACAAACTGACTTCTATTTATAAATAGTTTTAATACATGAAACTTACCTTGCAACAACATGTTGATAATCTTGACCCTTTAGAATACATCCTTGTAAAAATTCAAGTTGTCATTTTTTCATTAACTGTGACTTTGACTAGTGTTTACTTTGTTGGTTTCCAGTATTAACAATGTAATATGGATCCATATGTGAACTCAAAGGGGAAACTATGAGATATTTCTGTTACATACATTTTTTCTGTATTTAAATCTCTTTATATATGAAATAAGTTGAAGGAAATTTATAAGATTGTTTTTAAATTCTGTACCAATCATTACAGTTGTATAGTAGAAATGGAAAGGTAATACAATCACTAATGTCACACAATGTATTTAAATCTGAAATAAGAAATAGCATAGTAATGTATCAATTTCAGGCTTACTCTGAGTTTTGTGAATTACATGTACAATGTATAAAAGAAATGAAGGCTCCTAAAATATGAGTAAAATCAGTGGGAAATTCTTGAAGTACTTAATAGAAATATGTATTAGAATTTACATGGTAAAAGACAAAAAAAAACACTATAATGAAGAAATGTATTCAAGACATGTGTGTAGAATAAATGAGAATTCATAATTTAAATACTCAGAATATAATGCAAATACTAAAATTTGTATAGTTCATTGCAATCAATTCTTTCAGCTAGTTTTACTATTAAAAGTTTTGTTTTAGTTTGTTTCTTGGCATTTAATTTGAATTATAATAGATTACAGTTTGTAAAGATCCACACACAAATGTTTAATTTTGTAAAACAAGATGAGATCAAGAAATCTGGATATCTTTTGCAGATCATTCAGTTCTCTTTCAATTTTTTATTTCAAGTCCATTCTTTTTCTTTTTGTCATGCAAAGCATGGTTTACTACTGCATTTTTTAGATGTATTTATGTTCATTTCTGTCAAGAAACATTTGAGATTTTTCACAGCATTGTCTTGGCTGTTCGCTATTCGTTCTTCAAACAAATCTTGATTTTGCAAAACCTTCACTAAATAGTTTTTTGTTTAATGCCGGGAATGCATTTGTACATATTGTGAAGTACTGTACAGTACAGTGGTCTCTATTAACTATAAGATGTTTTATGTGTTCCAGGCAATTAAATGTGCATCTATCTATATATATAAAACATATACATACATTAAGTAAGAAAAAAAGAACTGCTTTGTTTGTGTGTACCGTGTGATTGTGATCCAGCTCTCCTGCACAAAATGTAATATATTTATTAGAAAGAAAGAGTAAATAAGATTTATTTGGCAAATTTCTTGGACACAAAGCTTTATGTATTTGTATTTTAAGTGCAGAGCAGCTTTTTCTACTGTAGATTCTCACTGTTTATCTCTGTAAATACTATATGAAACGTCTTTAGTTGAAGTATGTTCCATGGGTGAAGTAAAAGTACATGTGTGTCCTTTAATCAAATCGATTCCAACTGGTCAATATTCAAATCTTTATCTTGCCAGAATTATTATGAACATGCATGATGATACCATGACAATTTATATCGGATATTTGATTTCTTTGCTATACTTATAAATCCAAAGGTATAGTAGTTAGCATGCAACAACAGTGATAAGAAAAGCACAAGTGAAATTTTAATATATTGATTCAAACCAATGAATTTACTGAAACATATTTTAAAGAATAAAACTAGATTTTATTTTGAATTTCTTAATCAACTTAATATGAAGTTCAATCAGATGATGGTGTCATCTATGATGACATTATTTAATTCCTATGGAAGGGTACGTTCAATGTGTATGTTATTCAGACCAGTTTGTCATTGTGATGTCTGACTTTAATGTTCGAATCAAATCACATTCCAAGATGAAGTACATACCGAATAGAGTGATACGTGTGTTGACCCATTGCCTACAGGAACCTGGTGTACTGTGTACTATAAGTCTATGGGAATAGAGTGATACGTGTGTTGACCCATTGCCTACAGGAACCTGGTGTACTGTGTACTATAAGTCTATGGGAATTGCAATATCAAGTAGGCAAGGGGTTATATCAACAATGGCAATGATGTCAAGCGAAGATTATTGTTACAAGAAATTGTTTTTTAGCCTTCAGAAGGATTTACACTGTTTCTCTTCCTGCATGTCCGTGTATATTTTGCTCAAACTTTATCGGAAGACAATTCACTAATTTTATCACTTCTAAAGGATAAAAAATCAATCAGACTAAACTGTGTGTGTTTTAAATATTTGTGATTTGTGCAGTGCATGCCTGTCTATATTTCAAGAGAAATATGAGATTAATAATTTAAAGGAATAAAATATTGCCTAGCTGGGCCACTGAAAATGCAATTGTTATGAATTCTTTATTCATGTTTGTCATGTGGGGTTAAAGCGATCCAATTTACTTCATATGGATTTTCCGGAAGTCATATTTTAGACTTAAATCCTACACCAATATCATTGTTAGATTCTTCTGAATGATGTATGATAGTTTCATGAATCATAGAAAAAAAAAACACTGTCACCTACTGCCCATTGATTTTGACTACGATAGAAAAGTGTTCTGGAACGCTTTTGAATTCCAATCATTAATAGGAGACTTTTTTTTTCCAGTAATGTGCAAATCCCCCCTTGACATAAACTTTACAGAGAAATTGTTACAAAATACATTGCAATTAAGGAATATATTTGTTAATAGGAAACATTTGACAAATCAAAGCTTTTTATTCCAGTAATGTTCAAATCCCCCCTTGCCATAAAAAGGAATATATTTGTTAATAGGAGACATTTGACAAATCAAAGCTTTTTTTTCCAGTAATGTTCAAATCCTGCCTTGACATAAACTTTACAGAGAAATTGTTACAAAATACGTTGCAATTAAGGAATATATTTTGTCCCTAAATTAATGTTGAACTGCTTAGCTATATACAGTGGAAACTCTTTATAACAAGCTCTGTAATAACAAGATACCTGATATAGCGAGGTATTTCACAAGTCCAGGGGGGTGTTGAACTTATCTCTAAGTTGGACTTAAAAAGTATGGAAAGCCATTAGTTTCTTTGAAAAATTGTTTTAAAAGTCCTTTTTCAAAGGAAAAAATGTTGATTTAAATCATTAATATTTTCTATTATCAAGAAGATTCCATGTTTTTGATGTAAAATTTATGACAGTCGAAAATACTTGCATTCTTGGTATTGAATATATTTTATTCTACGGCTACACATGGCTTTCCATAATAGATACGTCCAACTTAGAGTTAAGTTCAACTTAGGATCTTTGTGAAACACCCCCCAGGTTGTATGTATTTTGTTGTTTTTAAGCCCTGATACATCAATATATCTGATATAACGAGGTAAATTCAATGGACCCAACATGCTCATTATACTGAGGTTTCACTGTATATCCATTTGATATTAAGCACATGTAAACTATCACCATAAGTGGTAGCGCGCGTCAACACTGAAAAATATCCAATACTCACATATATAAATACACAATACAGACAACTGATTTCATAACCACTAAATTTACCCGACAGTGTTGCATATCTGGAAATTGATGAGAAAAGATGCAAGTTCCCCTCAGAACTAATAGAATCGAAAGACCCCATTTTATCTGTTTAAAGGCATATATGCGTGGGTTAAAATGGGTAGTCAGCAAATTCCAACTCGCACTCCACCGTAATCTCCCGAGGTAAACTCACGATATATGTTGGATCAATCGAAGAGCGGTGCTTCGAAATATCTGAACACGGGCCTTCTTATGAAATTACATGCAGCACACAGCTGGTATCTATTATATACCATGCGAATTGCTCGAGCTGTAACCTGAGGCAAAACATCGCTGACCATCGCTGATCAGATCAAACGGCGGCACTGCGGTTGAGCGTGTTATGTAATATTTTCGCTCGTAAACATCTCTGATGGATCTCCATTCGACTAGTACAAACATTCCGAACGCGGCTATTTTTGATGCATTTTCGACTCGGGTGCTCGTGAAGTGGGACATTTTGTGATCGCTACTTATAACCGAGCCAATGGGGATTACGTACCGTGCGTAAAAGTGCGCAATATGGATCCACGCGTCTAATATACCGGTCTGAATTCCCTTTAAAACAAAACAAATCAATAGAGGGCCTAAACTTTCTGCCGGAGGCAAAATGATCTATCTGTTTTCAATGAGAAAGAACATTACATCTTGTGTGAAACACCTGGAGAAGAGGTGTACGTGTTAAATCAACCTGCCCTCTGCATGAGGCTCGTCACGTGAGGGAATGCCACAGACAAATCCCACTCCCGACACCTCATGTGGTAGTGTGGCTTGCTTCTTAGTATCAACGAGTTGTATCATTACATCTTGTGTGAAGCAGGTTCCCAATGTGTAATCAACCGGCCCTCTACTACATCTTTGTCTGATGTCTCTACAAGATGTTTAATGGCTTTTCACATGTGAGGGAACATCCCATCACAGTCAAATCCCACTCCTGACACCTCATGTGGTGCGTGACTTGGTTCTGAGAATCAACGAGTTATATCCTTACATCTTGTGCGAAGCACCTCTATTTCAGATTTACCAGGCATAATAGTCCTGCCCTCTGCTACATCTTTGTCCAATGTCTCGACAAGATTCCTAACGGCTTGTTTTATGTGTGCAGGAATGCCAGAGTGAAATCCCACTCCCGACACCTCATCCGGGAGTGCGGCTTGCAGGAGGTCTGTGTAGTCCAGCAGAAAGATAAGCTTGTGGTATATGCTGTTAGAGTCTCCCACTGAAGTAAGCTATGTTTAACACAATACAAAAATATTGATTAATAAGATTGATTTGTTAATATTATCAGAAATATTTGTATTAACCAACATTTTATATGTTTTTATTACGGCATAATACATATTCGGTCATTTCATAAAAAAGTAGTAATTGCTTTTCTACACGCCTTCTCATATATTTAAATAGAAATCACCACTGTCCCTCTCTTATGAGGGCTATGAGGGAACATGTTCAAAATGTTGGATGCTCACACAAGACTGTTGCAGCTAGTCTCATACAATCTTAGTCGTGCCTTGTGGCAAGCTTTTGGTCTCTTTGTGGGAGACCACCTTAATAATTGTCTTACCAGTAGATCCAGGATCTCCATCACATTATCCGGCGACACACAGGGTGACTGATACAACGCTGACATCATGAGTGCTGTGCAGACACCAACAAAATCACCTTTCCTCTCGGTTTCAGACAACGCAGCAAGATACATGGACAGAGCCCTCTTGAGTTCAGCAGACTTGAACACACTTCCCATCATGCAACTGTGCAGAGTCTCGGCAATATCTTGTATGAGCTCCTGTATTTAATAACATTAACAAACAAAAAATATCAGATAAATACAAAAATGTATATTCAAGGGTATACTCAGAGCAGAGGAAATTTTACAAAAAGTAGTATTTTGAATACACCCATGAAAAAACAAAACATATTCCTAAGTTAACCTTCATTTTAGGTAGATTCACATGATACCAAAACAATTGAATTGTAGATCACACTTCAAGGAAACACTTTCATTAGAGTCTGATAACGTATGCATACTACCAAGTATTTGTGTTCATTTTTTGTTGGTGCTAAAAATCATTATTTGTTTAAACAAACCTAAGCATTGTTCTTCATAGAGTGGGACATGGACCAGTTGAACCATGCAAAGAGGCCAAGACAAGCTCCTCTTACATTGCTCTGTCCAACAAATCTTACATTTTGCTAAGTTCATTTTCTTTGTTCATTTTTTAATTTATAAAATAAATTTTATTTAACAAACCTTAGCATTGTTCTTCATAGTGTGAGCCATGGGCCAGTTGAACCACGTAACAAGGCCCAGGCAAGCTCCTTCTACTCCTCCTATATTGCACTGCCCAACAAAGCTACCCCTGACCAGCACAGAGATGGCTGCATAATACCAAGACTGGAACTTGACAAGGACGGTCCAGACGGCGAACATCTCCCGTGGGTTGTTGGCAACGACGGCATCCTCCAGGGAAGTCAACAATGTGGAGTGGATGCTGGGGAGGTGAATGGCTTGAGCCTCTTTTGGAAGAACTGCACAGAAAAACAGAGAAGATGAATTATCAAAATTTGTAAATTTGTAATAATGTACCGGTTAGGCTTGAGCTTCCCTTGGAAGAACTGCACAGTAAAACAGAAGATGAACTAACAACATTTTTAATAATGTAAGGGTCAGGCCATGTTTCAAGATCCTCAAGACTTGTCAAGACAGTTCTACATGGTACAGTACAGAAAGCTGAGACAACAAAACTTGTAATAAATAAATACAAATAATATAGTATACTCAATTTACTAAATATGATATAGCAACCCAATATGAATGATCATCATCTCTAAGCACTTTACGATGATATTATTACCCCGGTTGTTAGGCCACGTTTCAAGATCCTCAGGACTTGCAAATACAGTTCTATACAGTACAGTAAAAAGGAGGGAGAAAAAGAGGCAGACAAAGGAAAAGATGGGAAGATAACCTCACTGAACGAAAAGGCTTGGAGCCGACTGATGGATCCCATGGATCTGAAATCTCATACACAAAATTGTGTATTTTATACGATTATACTGATAATCCAGCATTATATTGCACCATAATTCTAGGACTTCTATTCCAAGGCGCATTGTGCTATATGGATTATATCATTACCCTGGCATATCCCGAGCAGCCTTGTAGGTGCATCAAGCATTTAGAATATCCTCATTTGGATTTAATTTACATGAGGAAAATGAACTGACTGGAAAGCTTACCTTTAGGATCTACTGAGAGCAGATTAACCAGAGGACCAAGCGTTTGTGGGAAGAGAGCATGCACCGTAACCTAAGAACAGATACGATATGATGTTACATCGGTTAATACAATGTGTAAAGCAAATCATTAATCAGGACTCTCCCTTAAAGTGAAACCAGTAAAGTGTCTAACTCCACGAAAATTACTTGGAGCTTCCACATTTCTCTTCTACCGTGTTGTTTAGCTTAAATGGTAAGAGAAGAATAAAATAGGGTTAGATTTTTTAAAATGCCCCTTTAGTACGACGACATCTATCATTGATAATTATTCAGCTCAAGATCGTTAATGAACGGTCATACACGTTATACAGTAATTTGTTGTAAAAGCTGACGCAAATTTTCGCTTTTTTAACCAGGAAAGCAGCGTTATTTTTCAATGAAACTTTCACACATCATTCGGACATATCTTACAATGATTTTGGTATAGGATTGAAGTCTCAAATGTAATTTTGGGCAATATCTGACACTTTACAGGTGCACCTTCAAGCTTTTCTTTCAGGTGGCCAAATTGACACATCAGATAGACCCCCACCATACACTTGATCCTAATTCTTTGGTGGCCAAATTACATTTCTGGTGGCCATAATTGGCACCCAGGCCACTGCTAAGGAACAGCCCTGTTTAGTGTCTGGAAAGATACTAAAACTAAAAACAAAGACATATAAAAACTAGATGGATCTTCGACTGCGCGCAGTCGAAAATGATGCCTCCGTCATGGCGCGATTTCTTGAGTTATTTTTACAAAATGAGTCCTGTGACCTTGACCTTTGACCCCAAAATCTAATAAATGCTCCTTAAGATACATTCAGGTACCAAGTTGGATTGAAATCTGACATTCAGTTCTTGAGATTTCCAATTACAATCTTTTTTTAATGAGCCCTGTGACTTTTGACCTCATGACCGCTAAATGTAATCAGTTCATCGGCTCTTTAAGATTCATACATGTACTAAGTTTGGTCTGAATCCACCGACTAATTCTTGAGTCTATCACAAGCAATCTATTTTTGCATGTATAATGAGCTGTGTGACCTTTGACCTCATGACCCCAAAATCTTATCAGATCATTGGCTCCCCAAGATACATACATCTACCAAGTTTGGTCAGAATCCGTCAATCCGTTCTTGAGATAACGCGATCACGAGCTATTTTTGCATATATAATGAGCTCTGTGACCTTTGACCTCATGACCCCAAAATCTAATCAGATCATTGGCTCCCCAAGATACATACATGTACCAAGTTTGGTCAGAATCCGTCAATCCGTTCTTGAGATAACGCGATCACGAGCTATTTTTGCATATATAATGAGCTCTGTGACATTTGACCTTTGACCTCATGACCCCAAAATCTAATCACTTCATTGGCTCCCCAAGATACATACATGTACCAAGTTTGGTCAGAATCCGTCAATCCGTTCTTGAGATAACGCAATCACGAGCTATTTTTGCATATATAATGAGCTATGTGACCTTTGACCTCATGACCCCAAAATCTAATCAGTTCATTGGCTCCCCAAGATACATACATGACCCAAGTTTGGTGAAAATCCGTCAATTGGTTCTTGAGATAACGCGATCACGAGAACGGGACGTACGTACGGACGGACAACCCGAAAACATAATGCCTCCAGCTACTTCGTTGCGGAGGCATAAAAAAGTGTAGACAAAATTCTGTCTTTGAAATAAAAATATAAAACATTTGATGTTTTTACACATAAATGTGTCTCTATTTGCTAAGGGAACCATTGAACTATAGGAGAATTGTATTTATTTTGTAATCAAAATTGTCCATCTCTATGTAACACTGTACCTGTATCTGTGGTGATGGAATTTGAAGGATAGCCTCATTAACAGCCACTTGGAACAGGTGCATGAATCTCACAACATGTTGACAGCCTCTTCTTTCCCATAGAACCTGCTGGATGCACAAGTCTACAGCTTTATAGAGTACTGTATGCTCAGCACATGCCCTGGGCTAGAGAAATAAGGAATTTCATAACACTTTTATAACACTGGATAGTCGGGATATTATGTTGGGTTTCATTTTTCTAGGTCAAATATACCGGTAAATTAGTTATGCTGGTAATTTAGTTTTGATTACGGTTAATAATTCTTTGTTAAAAAGTACAAATAAAATGTTATCCCGTTCAGGACTGGTCCCGATTATACTCAGGCTGCGGTCCATGTAGGATGCATGGTATTGCAAAAATGAAATAGTCTTGAACAGGATTGTCTATGGAAACCTGTTTTGCCCCTTGTTTACTCTATTAGGATGGGGCCGCCCTATTTAAAGGGAGAGATCCACTTTTGCAAGCCAAAATTCAAAAGTTGCGAGGTTATTGTCTTATATGAAAGGAAATGTCATTTAATAGCATGCCTGAAAAAATTAGGGCTTGAAATCTCTTTTTCGTGGAGTTATAGACCTAAAACTGAATAAACTGAGGGACGTCGGTTAATTAGGTACATACGTATTTTCGGCCGGTGAGTAAGTTCGTACATAGATTTCACAGAGTGCCAGATCGGTATGCATGACCCCTACGTGACCCGCGCATAAGTACTAATGTGTGAGCGTTTACCAAGCAAAATACCCAAACATCACTTAAACTGACTACATGTAATTATATATTCTTTCTTTTTGAGATCTTTTTCCGTGACATACGTTAACAAATGTCGGCTTCACAATACCTTTACGAGAATTAGTACTATATTGTTGTAATATTATGCTAAATCAGTTGAACTCCTTTATTGACCGATATATAGTTTAAATGGAGGGACGCATTCATTTTTCATTCGTAGAATCCAAATTAGAGGGCTGTTCGCTCTGATTTTTTTTTTGCGTGTTACATTGATCCCCATCCGTCAACTGAAAGCTGTTCAGACGTTTTGTAAAAGAGGACCTGTCCCTTTAAAAAGACGAAATAAATATCAAAGTCTAGAAGGAAAATGTTTAGGAGAATAGAAAGTTAATTTCAAGTAAAAAATCAAAATGTATCCTTTAAATTGCTATTCTTACCAGTTCTCTTGAACGGATAACCTCCAAGGCAGTCCTCCTGCCGTGATGATGGAGATGTTGTGTATAAGCTCTGATGAGGAGCAGAATCTCTTGCTCCAAGGCAGGCAGATGCTGTAACCATAGCGACACAAGGGCTTCGTATCCTAGGCTCCAATCCGACGATTCTAGATGTAATAATGAGATAAAAGGAAAAGAATTGAGAACTACAGGTGACAAGAGGGTGAACGTTATCTTTTAGGCTTCAAACTAAAGATCCTGAGTGATTCCTACCAAAACAGTTTTGAAAAAAGGTCATAAAATTCACATGAAATAGTGGGTATAGTGGAACCTCTTTATAATGAGCTCTGTCATGAGGTACCTGATATAGCGAGGTAATTTCACAGGTCCAGGTACTATGTATGTTATCATTTTTAAGCCCTGATACAACAAGATATCTGTTATAAGATTTTAAATTCAATGGGCCCAAGGAGCTCCTTATAATGAGGTTCCACTGTAATATGATATATCCAAATATTGAGATAAACCATGTACCAATAATTACTAAACCTTAATTAGATCTTACTCTAGAGAGAAAACACTGGCTGGTAAGTGCTCTGCCAATTGATTATTATCTATTGAACAATAATGTTATCATGATTCAATCATTCATCTCTACTTGCTACTTGTCGGTTGTAACAAACCTTTAGTGGAATGTGTGCTGTATGCAGGAACCGGCAAGCCTGCGATTCTATCCAGAAGTACATGTAGATCAGAAAGATGATCATCCATTGAGAAGGATTAGACTCTCTATCACCGCTTACAGCAATCTCATATTGTATCACAAACATGCACAATGCTGTTACATGTAGTGTTTTGTTTCTGATTCTTATATAACTGATGTAGTCATGTTACCATTAAGTGACACACCTTTATTACAATCAGGGCTGTAAGCAGAAGCCTGTGAATCTGTGACTCTATCCAGAAACAGGTCCGAGACTTTATCTCCATCAGAGGAGCGTCCATTGAGAAGGATTAGACACTCTAGCAGTCTCTTGGATGAAGCGTTGCTAAGCAGAGGGAGACACAGTTCAGATACCTCTGCCAGCAAATTGTTCCCAGAATCAATGCTGATTTAGAATAAATCAATGCAATTGAAAATAATCATAAATAAATCAAATATATATTTGTTTAAATAAACACAAAGATAAATGCAAGTAAATGACTGAATAACAACAAAGTGATATTAATATTGGAAAAAAACAAATAATGTAAGCACTACATATACCATATGATGTCACTACTTTTCATTAATCATATACTTACCCTAACAAGAGTTGGGTTTGCTGTTCAAGTAGGTATTCTAGGTCTTGCTGTATTGACAGGATCAACTGAAACAAAATAAATTATGATGTGATTTCAGAATTGACCTTTCCATTCTACCAGATTTGTATGGGAGGCAAGTCGGAAAACACAATGTCACTTTTTAAAAACTAATCTTTCTAGCGAAGAGAAGTTTTTCTATTGACAAAAACAAATTATCAGACCTTCACCAAAAAATAATAAATTGGTTAATTGAAATGAACAATTTACAAATATTGACAACATTGATGTGCACAATAGGCCTATTAAGATTATTATTTTACCATCATCATCATCATCATCATCATCATCATCATCATCATCATCATCATCATCATCATCATCATCATCATCATCATCATCTTTATCATCATCTTCCTCATCTTTATTGTGGGAATGCGGACTAGTTTATATCGTATGTAAATCGCGGACTTGTCCGATTATGTAAGGTAGTTCAATGTCACATTCCGCACCGAGTCCAATTATGCAAATTAGTTTACAATACATGTTGCACATAGATTCGCGGACGGATAATGTGTTATACGCCGCCCATGCTTATGTTGTAATGCACACATGTTAGAATAGGGAAACCTCGAAGAAGCATATTTGACACGGTCAAGGTCGGAGCGTTGTGCCTGTGTTCTTGACTTCCCGAGTTTTCCGATGTACCTTTTGCTGAGGCGTGGCTTTGCAGCTAGTTTACAGTAAGTTTATAGAATAGATAATTGATGTATTAGAGTGAGTGTTAATGCATTATTTGAGGTGGATAAAGATGTTTGATAGAAGTAATTATGATAGTTAAAATGCCTGTTATTGTGCTAATGATGTTGAACAGAAGTTTTGAGTAGGCATTCATTATATCATATTACGCTGTTTAAATACACAATGATAGAGAGATATGTGATAAATTTGTTTATGCAACATTTTCTGTCGACATATAATTATGAACGATGTATTGAGAGATTGCAAAAATGATTTAAAGAGTAATTGTTGCAATTTTGTATTTCGCGCACGTGTGAAGTAACCGTGTAGTTGACGTTGAGGGCGCGAGATGTAAACAAACCAAAAAAGATGGCGGCGCCCATAGATATCTCGTAGATGTGAGATGTTGTTCGCTGTTAATACTTTAGATGAACAGTATGAAGAATATGATTGATAGTTTTCCGTGATGTTTATGTTAACCTTTTCCCCTTTAGAAGTAGACGATGTGGGAACTGAGATTTGTGTGTTTTAGAGGGTTAATACTTGTAATGTTTATTGTTACATTTACATTGTTTACACAGCTGCTGTACGAGTTGCTGAGCAGATAGATGGCTGCTTGAGCTGTAGTTGTGTGCTGCAGTGGGTCGGCATTAGACCTTGGGTACGTTTATATAGATGATTGCATTTTGTTTAATAGTTGTGATAGACTTTGTGTAACTTTACTGAGTCGAATATATTGCAGAGTGCATGATTTTGTGTGATAGATATTACAAGATGTGAGTTGATGTTTAGATTTAATTATGTCATTCGAGTAAATGATTATAACGTTTGATTTTAGTGATTATACAAGAGAATCAAGATGAAAACGGATTTGATCATGTAGAGATTGATTAGTAATTACTTCATATAATAGTTAATCAAGAGGATAACAATATTTCTGTTAAGTAATTACTGTTGCTTTGTTTTTCATCAAGATTATAAATAATCATGTTTTTGTAAATAAGACATTTATATTTGATTGAAGTTATATGACATGTTTTGTTTTATTCTGCCTATTGCAGGGTTTTTGTCTTCTGCGAGAATCTCGACATTATGAGAGATACTGTGGCTGATGAATAAATAACCAGAGCAACCTAACAAACTTGTTACTGTGTGTCCTTCGGCCTCATCTTAACGTACCACGACATTATCGTAATTTCCATCCTCTTTGTTATCGCTGTCATCGTCATCATTAATTGTCATCTCCATCACCATCATCACCATCATTAACATCATCATAACAATCATCCTTATCAGCATCATCATCCTTCCTGATCATCCCTTAACATACCTGGTCAGTTGACAGTGTGTTGTACTCCAAGGCTGTGAAGCCCACGCTCTCAGCAACCTCTGCTCCAGGATTACTTTGGTTGTAGAAAGAGACGGTGTGTCGTATCTGAGACTGAATATGGATGCAAGGTTACAGAGTTTGAAACATAAGTGATCCATTAACTTTGGCAAATTCAAACAACATCACTTGGAGATTTCACAGTTCCCTCGTACCTTGTTCATTGGCTTGTTGTTTGGCTTATGGTAACAGAATAATCAAATGGGTTGTGATATTTCAAAATGTCACTCTACTTATGAAAATATTTATGATTGAATAAAAAGCGCTCCGGAACGCATTCTGATCGTAGTACAATTTGATGGGCTGTGGATGATAAAATCTGACTTCAATTTTCATTTTTTCACTAGGTAAACAGGTTCTTCTATGAAACTTTCACACATCATTAAGAATAAAATATATCAAATATCACTATTGGACAAATCTGATGAAGTTAATGGATTACTTCAACAGCCAAGCTGTGGTACAGCATCACATATAGACCGATCCGGTTTCTAGTCTAGCGTCTGCCCTAACTGGGGGTCTTCAAGCATGTCTAGCATGCTGAACAAAGGTCTCTTAGAACCACACTGATTGTTTAGGAGAGACAATAATACACCTGACATGTTGCATAACCGTAAAAAACCTGTTCAAATTATCTTTTGTTGTACTCTTGGAAGCCCCCCAGTTATGGCCAACACTATAGAACTATAGACTTGAAACCGGATTGGTCGATATAAACATAAAACATACTTACAGTTATTGAAAAAGAACATTTAGGGATTTTAGTGTCTGAAACGTTACAAAAAAAAACTTTTTGAAGAAGTTGAATTTACTGGTGACTCTTATATTGACTAGTAGTCCAGTCAAAATATGAAATAACCCACCACTAATTGCAACAGAAACGATTCCACTTGTATTTGTTGTAGAATAGCCACCAAAACAACATACTAAAAGTTGACAAAAATTGGAGTGGTGGATAAGGGTCTAATTTGCATAAATTCAAAATGGCCGCCATACAGCCTTTTCGAGGCCATATCTCTGGATATGAAGCACTTAGAAAGTTAATTCTGGTGTCTACACCCATGTTTTCAAGGTCAAGGAACACAATTGTAACCTAATTAGCAACATTTAGGCAACCCATCATACCTAATTTGCATAAAGTTGTAAATAATTTATTCAAAATGGCTGCCATGTATCCTATATAAGCCTTTATCTCAGTATGAACCCAACAGAAAAAATATTTCTTGTATATAGAACTATGTTTCCAGGTTATGGAATAGAATTTTAGTATATTTGCAACTTTTAAGCACCCCTTTACAGCTAATTTGCATATAAATGTATTCAAAATGGCCGCCATGTAAGACACTTAAAGGGGACCACCAGGCAAAGGACAACACATTATTATATGTTTTGGTACCGTTTTGTGATATCAAATAGATACCCAACATTTTGCAAAGGGTTGTGTAATTCATAATCAAAGCAATTAATTTCCACCACTTACGGAACCACGGCTTTCTCGTGGTTCTACATGGGCCAGGCATTTGCGAGTGCGCCAATGCAATTCACGCGTACGTCAATAGAATCCCGGATGATTCGTTCGCTCTGCATAGAGCGCCGCTGGCTCTGCTCGCATAATAGTCTGCGCATTCAGACCGCATGACCGCATGGCTGAGAATGGTGATGCGTTTTCCAATTATATATTTTTTCTGAAAACATATTTTTGTGAAATTATTGAAGGAATGGAATACTAAAGATGTTACCTTTCTATAAAAAGATTATTATTTTTGGGTGGTGGTACCCTTTAATCCCATATCTCGAGATATGAGACACATAAAAAGTAAATCTAAGTGTCTACACCCATGTTTTCAAGGTCAATGGACACAATTATAACATAATTAGCAACATTCAGGCATCCCATCATGCCTAATTTGCATAAAGTTGTAAATAATTTATTCAAAATGGCCGCCATGTATCCTATCTAAGCCCATATCAGTATACTAACCCAACAGAAATATGTTTATTGTATATACAACCATGTTTACCAGTTATGGACCAGATCATAGTATATTTGCAACATTTAAGCACCCCCCTTATAGCTAATTTGCGTATAAATATACATGTATTTTTTAAGGCAGCCATGTACGGCATATGTATATATCATTGGAAATAACACATGTTATTAATTCGTTCTGTCGTTATTCTATATACATATTGTCAATGTCAAACACATGATTGTGGCCATTTCAAGCAAATTAATCATGAATTCATAATTCGCATAAATTTGAATATAGATAAGACTTAACAGAACTCCTTCCTAGCTCAGTCTGTATATTAAATATTTGTCGAAATAAATGTTTCACTTAACAGAATATTTAAGAATGTTTTACATTTCATTGTTGGCTAGAAATGCTGAAAAACCAACGATGATAACTCATTTGAAGCTAGTGTTAGTTCATAAATGGAATGACAGGAAAATGCATCACAGAGTACACATTCAAATGAAGAGATCAAGCCTTGACTATGAGTGAAAACACATCAGTGCAAACAAAAGAGGGAGCCATCCAAATCGATCATCAGCTACTGTTCATAGACTCATAACATAAGGAACACGCCAAGACAACTCTAAGATGCGTTTGATTATGAGCTGTGTAGCTATCCTCCTGCACTGTTCGAGAACAAGTTCACACCACGACTGGAGAACAAGTTCACACCACGACTGGCAAACAAATCTCAACTGGCTGATACACTTTGGAGACGTTTCATGCCTCCAGGAGCATATTATGTATATTCAATACATCTCAGATAGGGGAGCATTACTGCAGTCTGCACAGGATCATCTGGAACAAAGGTCCATCATAATTATGATGACATCTGCAAGCAGTATGTCTCCTATGTGGATAAACACTATGATAAGCCAACTGTGGTGCTTCAGGAGATTCCTAGGAGCTGCGAGCTTTGTCTGAAGGAATCGGACTAAATTCTCCATCTCGCTCACTCCAACCCCAGGCCAATGGCTGGATTTAATTTCCCTTCCTTTACTGCATTGACAAGAATACATGCTGGCTATGAAAAGAAGCAGCTGCATAAGTAAGTTGCACTCTAGGTGGTACTCTACAGGTGCTGACCTTCTCATGAAAACGTTGAAGACAGAGAATTTTCAGGTTATCATCTGGCTAACTTTTGTATAGACCAACAATTGCGTTCCGTCCTGCTGATACAACATCAGTCTTTGTACTCTTTTGATCTCCAAAGACTTCTGCTTGTTCCTGGAAGATCCTGTTAGTGTGAACAAGCTTTAGAGCTGTTCCCTTCCAAAATCCATGAATATGGGATGTCGTGTCACAGCCAAGGAAAGCATGCATACATAAAATACTGTTACATACTTGTGGACCCAGTGCAGATTTCAGAAGTGATATGTCTGAACATCTTTGCTCCTTCTTAATGCAGTGCCGAGGTTCCGGACAAAGAAACATGTTCTGCATTGTTGTCTCGGTATGGTAACAAAGGAGAACCAGACATTCCATATCATCTGCAACAAGAACAGTATGGATATGTATACCCTCGGCCTCAGCAATGGTGATAGCAGTCTGGACAATGAATAGATCATCATCTCCTGGATCATGTTTTGTAGGGCACCCAAGGTGTCTTAGATGTCCGTCAAGCAGCATGATGAACTTGTGCTTGTTTTTACTGTTGGAGAGAAAGTCCTCCTACTTCCCGTAGAATACCATCGAACCAGAAAACTTGTACAGGTACACACACGCGCAATCTAGTTCAGCGTCTGTGGATGACGTATTTTGTACTCCGGCCCTTCATGTAGCCATCAAACACCACAGTTGACTTATCATAGTGTTTCTCCACATACAAGACGTATTGCTTGCAGATGTCATTATATGATGGGCCTTTGTTCCAGATGATCCTGTGCAGACTGCAGTAAAATGCTCCGCTCCACTCTGTGATGCATTTTCCTGTCATTCCATTTATGAACTAACACTAGCTTCAAATGAGTTATCATCATTGGTTTTTCAGCATTTCTAGCCAACAATGAAAACATTCTTAAATATTCTGTTAAGTGAAACATTTATTTCGACGAATATTTAATATACAGACTGAGCTAGGAAGGAGGTCTGTTAAGTTTTATGTATATTAAAATTTATGCAAATTAGGTATTCATGATTAATATGCTTGAAATGGCCACAATCATGTGTTTGACATTGACAATATATATATAGAATAACGACAGAATGAATTAATAACATGTGTTATTTCCAATGATATATACATATGCCGTACATGGCTGTCTTTAAAAAAATATATATATGCAAATTAGCTATAAGGGGGGGGGGGGGTGCTTAAATGTTGCAAATGTACTATAATCTGGTCCATTACCTAGAAACATGGTTTTATATACAATAAACATCTTTCTGTTGGGTTTGTATACTGAGATAAAGGCTTAGATAGAATACATGGCGGCCATTTTGAATAAATTATTTACAACTTTATGCAAATTAGGCATGATGGGATGCCTGAATATTGCTAATTAGGTTATAATTGTGTTCATTGACCTTGAAAACATGGGTGTAGACACTTAGATTTACTTTTTATGTGTCTCATATCTTGAGATATGGGATTAAGTGTCCTACAAGGCGGCCATTTTGAATATATTTATATGCAAATTAGCTATAAAGGGGTGCTTAAAAGTTGCAAATATACTTACATTCTGTTCCATAACCTGGAAACATAGTTCTATATACAATAAATATTTTTCTGTTGGGTTCATACTGAGATAAAGGCTGATATAGGATACATGGCGGCCATTTTGAATATATTATTTACAACTTTATGCAAATTAGGTATGATGGGTTGCCTGAATGTTGCTAATTAGGTTACAATCGTGTTTCTTGACCTTGAAAACATGGGTGTAGACACCAGAATTAACTTTCTAAGTGCTTCATATCCAGAGATATGGCCTTGAAAAGGCTGTATGGCGGCCATTTTGAATTTATGCAAATTAGACCCTTATCCACCACTTCAATTTTTGTCAACTTTTAGTATGTTGTTTTAGTGGCTATTCTACAGCAAATACAAGTGGAATCGTTTCTGTTGCAATTAGTCGTGGGTTGACCCCATTTTTTGTCGTATTTTGACTGGACTATAGTCTTACCTCTGCCCAGTTCTTGGCCTTTTTTTGCATCCCATCCCGTGGAATCTCAGTACGTAGTGTCTGCACACAGCTCAGCAGAGTGCCGTATACCTCAGGATCTGTATGAATGTGTAATTGCAAATATTTGGGCAAATAACAATAAGAACCAAACATATTTATAACTAGTTTGGGATCTCCCCACCTTAGCTCCTTTCTATTCATCCCATTGTGTGGTCTCTCAGTGCGCAGTCTCTGCAGTCTGCACACAGCTCAGCAGAGTGCCATACACCTCAGGATCTACAGTATGTAAGATTGCAAATATTTGACAAAATAACAATATGAAACAAAAGAAATGTATAACTAGGTCGGCATCTCTCCCCCCCCCCCCCCCCCCCCCCCCCGCCCCCCTTCCCAATCTCCTCTCTATCTCATCCCGAGGACTCTCAAAAAAATATATATATATATAAATATATATTAAAATTAAACAACAAACAAATCTCATGCTGAATTTTTAGGGGGCACACTCTTATGCATTTCTTTATTTTGTAAAGTATTTTCCACTCGTTTTTTATGGCGCTATGCCACTGCAATGCGGAACAGGTCTACATGAGGAAGGAGAAATACTTTTTAGAAAGTACTCTTGAAGACTTTTTTGCTCATAATTAAAGCCCCAAACTGCATATCCTACTCCTCTTTTGTTTTGTTTTTATAGTACAGTATACTGTTTGGAATAAAAAAAGGATCTTTAGTTACAACTTACCATGGCTCAAGAGGTGTTGTAAGGAGCACAATCGTCCCATCAAATGACCCAATTTGGGCTGCCGCTGTAGAGCAGTCGTTACATTTTCCTGCAGAACAGAACAGAACAGCATAGAATTTATTCAAATAATTTAATTGTGATATAAGGATCTAAAAGACTTATACTTCTCAAATTCCAATACCATGCATGGGTTTCGCATATGGATAATACAAGTTCAAGATCTAGACTAATATAACTTTTCCGGGCATCTGTATTTTAAAAAAAAACTTAACCCGTTCAAGACTGGTCCTGAATATGCTTGGGCAGGAGTCTATGTAACTGTGATCAGCGCCGGCGCTGTGAAGACGAGACGTTAACAAATTTGAAGAAATTTTGCGACGGGTGGTTTCAAGAACTTTACATCGATTATTATTATTTTTTTTTTTAGTTCTAGACAAGAATTAAACCTTCAACCTACCTTGCTTGCTATTTAATTTGTTGCAAAAGAATGATAACTTACCTCAAATTGATGATGATGATGATGATGATGACTGTTATTTCCTTCGTCTTTGTTCGCTGCATGCAATGTCAGGTGACCGAAAACTCGTCGGCAATGCATAGCGCATGCGCGGGGCAATAAGCCAGGGGTGCATTGCCGACAAGTTTTTGATCACCTGATATTGCACGCAGCGAACAAATTCGGAAACCATTTTCGTCACTTCTGTAATCTTGCCAGTTTTATAGTAAATTTCAGTATAAATGAAACGAATGGAGCATCAGATTTGGATCATTGATGTCCATGCATAACATAATTCGTAAGTATGAACCGAGATATGTTATTTAAAGTATGATATTGTGTGTTTTTAAAACTTTTTTTTATAAGTGTGTTTGCCGTTAAAGCCTATAAAGTGTTACCATCACGGTATACACACCTCAGTATGCCAGGCGCCGTACTACGTACGGCGCCTGGTTAGGTTAGAGTTGAAGTAATTTTTAGTTACTCTAATAGAAATAATAACATACTATATATCGAATTATCAACTCCCAGTCAGGCATCATTCACACACGGAATATATAATAGCCTACCTTATATCGTCTCACTGCCTGGACTCCGCCCGGTAGCTCCGGCGTCCCGATGGTCTCAACGCAAGGCACTCGGCACCGAGCCCCGGCGTGAGTCGCCTCGAACCCATTCGCAAACCGCAAGCTTTCCTCGTTCCTAACCTAATATCTAACCTAATATCCAACTTAACGCCACACAGGCACCTAATACGACCACACAGGTCTACTAAACTAATATCCTATCGATAACTATGGCCACACAGGCAAATAATAGTGTTCCACACAGGAGAAAAGCACATGTAATTCCGGACAACTTTCCTAAACACAACCGTTCACGTTCCGGCTTGCTGGTCAACTGCGTGTTCCCTCGGTATTCACCGACGGACACACACGGTATCTCTCTATATACAAGCGTTTACGGGACTCGACCCGCTTCCGGGAAACCCGTTTTTAGGTCCCAGGGTCAAGTCCGACACAATACACGGGTCAAAGACCGACAAACTATCGCGATCTATTACCTAAACGTAGGGTTTGCAGAACCGGCTGCAAGCAGTCTCGGGTCAATACAAATCCCTAGAAATTCTTGGCACATAAGAGAGGAATTGTAACAGAGACATCTCTGAACTATAGCAGTCCAAATCAGTGACTGCTTCAGAGTCTATGGAGAATGCATGTTATACCAATATCATTATCAGTCAGCCCTGAATGGGTTAACTGTCATGCAAAGGGGCTGACAGTGTATGTATGATGGTTCAATTAATGTAAAGAGGCCCAGAAAAACAACATATTGTGACGAAGTTGTAACTGCGCTTTTAATCATTGTGCTTGTACCGTTGTAAATTGCATCGTCGCATATTCTATTATTCATTCATTCATTCATTCATCCATTCATTCACTTATTCACCATTTCAATAGCAATGAAAATGTATATGTAAACATAATGATATTGATGATAATGCTTCATGAAGGAAAAGTCATGCGTTTTTGTGTTGTGTAAAATTTAATGTTTATTATTTAAATCGTTATTGACATGATCGGATGCCGAGTCTGACGGACACGATTTATTACTTCAAATTAAATGTATTGTTCATTCATAACTTACCTGAGATTCTAACCAGGTGCTCAGGCGACACAGGAATTGCTGCAGATCGTCCACGTGACTAGATACATCTCCCTTCTTCTCAATCGATGTCCATTCTTCTGCTTTCCCCAACCAAAACACAACCTCATCTGAAGAAATTGATGTTGAGAGCAGCGGATCCATGTTGATATCTAGCGCGCTAGCGAGGATGAATGGGCTCCTTTTTAAATCAACCAGCTCCATACGCACACACACTGTACTGTAAGTTGAAAGAACGAATTGTTAGCACACACCAGTCTGAGGCTATAAAGAGGGGAATTCCCTTCTTATTTTGTCCTATCACGCCTATAACTAGGGGCGCGGACGCCCTAGTTAGGCTTAGCTGACTATAGCCGCATTCAGACGATAAAAGCAAATCTCGTGGTTATCTTGTGGTTATCTTGTGGTTTGCAATTCTTAAGAATATCTTGTGGTTTGCGCTCGTTTGAACACGCAAAACTCGTGGTTATCTTGTGGTTTCCAAACCACGAGATTGCGCACACTGCAAAAAATGCGCAATCTCGTGGTTATCTTGTGGTTATCTTGTGGTTTGCAAACCACAAGATAACCACCGGGCTGAAGTTGGTTACTTTTTCCTTATTGGATATTCGTTTACTTATTCGATATTCGGCGCTACCGGTGTCGGCACGCTACGCCGCTAGCTGCCCGTGACGCGCTCGTGAAGAGTACCCTACTAAACATAAGTATAACGTACTCAAAATCAACTATAATCTCCGACAATTGCTCAAATAATCGTCATGATTTCAAAGTAGTTATCTTTTTTACCTGTTTTGTGTCGATTTATGTGTCATTTATCCAGCATTCTACCTCAAGACGTAGACATAATAAGGAAATAAACGCTGTATAATTTCTGATTGGCGTATCCACAAGGGGGGGGGGGGGGGGTGCTTCCGATGAAGGCGCTAAAATTGTACACATGGCACGGGCAGCCACCTAGTTATCTCAAGTGGTCAAACCCCGTCAAACATCGTAAGAGGAACCAAGAATAGGTCCATGAGGTTGAAGGTGGTCAAACTGACCATTATAAGAGGACATGTATATTATTCTAAAAAATGAAAAATATTAACACATATTTTAACTAAAATATATATAAGTGCCCCCAAAGTGCCCTAGTCCACATGGACCGGGCAGCCACCTATCTCAAGTTGTCAAACATCATCAGTGGAACCCAGAATAGGTCAGCTTGACCCGGTCCATGTGGTTTAAGGTGGTCAATTTGACCATAATTAAAGGACATGTATAATATTTAAAAAAAATGAAAAAAACAAATTATCAGTAAAATATATACAAGTGCCCTAGTCCACATGGACCGGGCAGCCACCTATCTCAAGTCGTAAAACATCTTTAGGGGAACCCAGAATAGGTCAGCTTGACCCGGTCCATGTGGTTTAAGGTGGTCAATTTGACCACTATTAAAGGACGTGTATATTATTTAAAAAAATGGAAAATATTTACATATTATCACTAAATATATATAAGTGCCCCAAAGTGCCCTAGTCCACATGGACCGGGCAGCCACCTATCTCAAGTGGTCAAACATCATCAGAGGAACCCAGAATAGGTCAGCTTGACCCGGTCCATGTGGTTTAAGGTGTACAATTTGACCATTATTAAAGGACATGTATAATATTTTAAAATAGAAAATAACAAATTATCACTAAAATATATATAAGTGCCCCAAAGTGCCCTAGTCCACATGGACCGGGCAGCCACCTATCTCAAGTGGTCAAACATCATCAGAGGAACCCAGAATAGGTCAGCTTGACCCGGTCCATGTGGTTTAAGGTGTACAATATGACCATTATTAAAGGACATGTATAATATTTTAAAATAGAAAATAACAAATTATCACTAAAATATATATAAGTGCCCCAAAGTGCCCTAGTCCACATGGACCGGGCAGCCACCTATCTCAAGTGGTCAAACATCATCAGAGGAACCCAGAATAGGTCAGCTTGACCCGGTCCATGTGGTTTAAGGTGTACAATTTGACCATTATTAAAGGACATGTATAATATTTTAAAATAGAAAATAACAAATTATCACTAAAATATATATAAGTGCCCCAAAGTGCCCTAGTCCACATGGACCGGGCAGCCACCTATCTCAAGTGGTCAAACATCATCAGAGGAACACAGAATACGTCAGTTTGACCCGGTCCATGTGGTTTAAGGTGGTCAATTTGACCATTAATTAAGGACATGTATAATATTTAAAAAAATGAAAAAAACAAATTATCACTAAAATATATATAAATGCCCCAGAGTGCCCTAGTCCACATGGACCGGGCAGCCACCTATCTCAAGTTGTCAAACATCATCAGAGGAACCCAGAATATGTCAGCTTGACCCGGTCCATGTGGTTTAAGGTGATCAAATTGACCATTATTAAAGGACATGTATAATATCAAAAAAATTAAAAATAACAAATTATCACTAAAATATATATAAGTGCCCCGAAGTGCCCTAGTCCACATGGACCGGGGAGCCATCTATCTCAAATTGTCAAACATCATCAGAGGAACCCAGAATAGGTCAGCTTGACCCGGTCCATGTGGTTTAAGGTGGTCAATTTGACCATAATTAAAGGACATGTATAATATTTAAAAAAATGAAAAAAAACCAATTATCAGTAAAATATATACAAGTGCCCTAGTCCACATGGACCGGGCAGCCACCTATCTCAAGTGGTCAAACATCATCAGAGGAAGCCAGAATAGGTCAAATTGACCCGGTCCATGTGGTTTAAGGTTGTCAAATTGACCAATGTTAAAGGACATGAATAATATTGAAAAAATTGAAAATAACAAATTATCACTGAAATAGCTAAGTGCCCCAAAGTGCCCTAGTCCACATGGACCGGGCAGCCACCTATCTCAAGTGGTCATACATCATCAGAGGAACCCAGAATAGGTCAGCTTGACCCGGTCCATGTGGTTTAAGGTGTACAATTTGACCATTATTAAAGGACATGTATAATATTTTAAAATAGAAAATAACAAATTATCACTAAAATATATATAAGTGCCCCAAAGTGCCCTAGTCCACATGGACCGGGCAGCCACCTATCTCAAGTGGTCAAACATCATCAGAGGAACCCAGAATAGGTCAGCTTGACCCGGTCCATGTGGTTTAAGGTGTACAATATGACCATTATTAAAGGACATGTATAATATTTTAAAATAGAAAATAACAAATTATCACTAAAATATATATAAGTGCCCCAAAGTGCCCTAGTCCACATGGACCGGGCAGCCACCTATCTCAAGTGGTCAAACATCATCAGAGGAACCCAGAATAGGTCAGCTTGACCCGGTCCATGTGGTTTAAGGTGTACAATTTGACCATTATTAAAGGACATGTATAATATTTTAAAATAGAAAATAACAAATTATCACTAAAATATATATAAGTGCCCCAAAGTGCCCTAGTCCACATGGACCGGGCAGCCACCTATCTCAAGTGGTCAAACATCATCAGAGGAACACAGAATACGTCAGTTTGACCCGGTCCATGTGGTTTAAGGTGGTCAATTTGACCATTAATTAAGGACATGTATAATATTTAAAAAAATGAAAAAAACAAATTATCACTAAAATATATATAAATGCCCCAGAGTGCCCTAGTCCACATGGACCGGGCAGCCACCTATCTCAAGTTGTCAAACATCATCAGAGGAACCCAGAATATGTCAGCTTGACCCGGTCCATGTGGTTTAAGGTGGTCAAATTGACCATTATTAAAGGACATGTATAATATTTAAAAAAATTGAAAATATAAAATTATCAGTAAAATATATATAAGTGCCCCAAAGTGCCCTAGTCCACATAGACCGGGCAGCCACCTATCTCAAGTTGTCAAACATCATTAGAGAAACCCAGAATAGGTCAGCTTGACCCGGTCCATGTGGTTTAAGGTGGTCAATTTGACCATTAATTAAGGACATGTATAATATGTAAAAAAAATGAAAAAAACAAATTATCACTAAAATATATATAAATGCCCCAAAGTGCCCTAGTCCACATGGACCGGGCAGCCACCTATCTCAAGTAGTCAAACATCATTAGAGGAACCCAGAATAGGTCAGCTTGACCCGGTCCATGTGGTTTAAGGTGATCAAATTGACCATTATTAAAGGACATGTATAATATCAAACAAATTAAAAATAACAAATTATCACTAAAATATATATAAGTGCCCCGAAGTGCCCTAGTCCACATGGACCGGGGAGCCATCTATCTCAAATTGTCAAACATCATCAGAGGAACCCAGAATAGGTCAGCTTGACCCGGTCCATGTGGTTTAAGGTGGTCAATTTGACCATAATTAAAGGACATGTATAATATTTAAAAAAATGAAAAAAAACCAATTATCAGTAAAATATATACAAGTGCCCTAGTCCACATGGACCGGGCAGCCACCTATCTCAAGTTGTCAAACATCATCAGAGGAACACAGAATAGGTCAGCTTGACCCGGTCCATGTGGTATGAGGTGGTCAAATTGACCGGTATTAAAGGACATGTATAATATTTAAAAATAGAAAATAACAAATTATCACTAAAATATATATAAGTGCCCCAAAGTGCCCTAGTCCACATGGACCGGGAAGCCACCTATTTCAAGTGGTCAAACATCATTAGAGGAACCCAGAATATGTCAGCTTGACCCGGTCCATGTGGTTTAAGGTGGTCAAATTGACCTTTATTAAAGGACATGTATAATATTTTTAAAAAAATGAAAATTTAAAATTATCAGTAAAATATATATAAGTGCCCCAGAGTGCCCTAGTCCACGTGGACCGGGCAGCCACCTATCTCAAGTTGTCAAACATCATCAGAGGAACCCAGAATAGGTCAGCTTGACCCGGTCCATGTGGTTTACGGTGGTCAATTGACCATTATTAAAGGACATGTATAATATCAAAAAAATTGAAAATAACAAATTATCACTAAAATATATATAAGTGCCCCAAAGTGCCCTAGTCCACATGGACCGGGCAGCCACCTATCTCAAGTGGTCAAACATCATCAGAGGAACACAGAATAGGTCAGCTTGACCCGGTCCATGTGGTTTAAGGTGATCAAATTGACCATTATTAAAGGACACGTATAATATTTAAAAAAATGAAAATATCAAATTATCACTTAAATATATATAAGTGCCCTAAAGTGCCCTAGTCCATATGGACCGGGCAGCCACTATCTCAAGTTGTCAAACATCATCAGAGGAACCCAGAATAGGTCAGCTTGACCCGGTCCATGTGGTTTGAGGTGGTCAAATTGACCGGTATTAAAGGACATGTATAATATTTAAAAATTGAAAATAACAAATTATCACTAAAATATATATAAGTGCCCCAAAGTGCCCTAGTCCACATGGACCGGGAAGCCACCTATTTCAAGTGGTCAAACATCATCAGAGGAACCCAGAATATGTCAGCTTGACCCGGTCCATGTGGTTTAAGGTGGTCAAATTGACCATTATTAAAGGACATGTATAATATCAAAAAAATGGAAAATAACTCATTATCACTAAAATATATATAAGTGCCCCAAAGTGCCCTAGTCCACATGGACCGGGCAGCCACCTATCTCAAGTGGTCAAACATTATCAGAGGAACCCAGAATAGGTCAGCTTGACCCGGTCCATGTGGTTAAAGGTGGTCAAATTGACCCTTATTAAAGGACATGTATAATATCAAAAAAATTGAAAATAACTAATTATCACTAAAATATATATAAGTGCCCCAAAGTGCCCTAGTCCACATGGACCGGGACGCCACCTATCTCAAGTGGTCAAACATCATCAAAGGAACCCAGAATAGGTCAGCTTGACCCGGTCCATGTGGTTTGAGTTGGTCAAATTGACCGGTATTAAAGGACATGTATAATATTTAAAAATTGAAAATAACAAATTATCACTAAAATATATATAAGTGCCCCAAAGTGCCCTAGTCCACATGGACCGGGCAGCCACCTATCTCAAGTTGTCAAACATCATCAGAGGAACCCAGAATAGGTCAGCTTGACCCGGTCCATGCGGTTTAAGGTGGTCAATTTGACCAATATTAAAGGACATGTATAATATTTTTAAAAAAAGTGAAAATATCAAATTATCAGTAAAATATTTATAAGTGCCCCAAAGTGCCCTAGTCCACATGGACCGGGCAGCCACCTATCTCAAGTTGTCGAACATCATCAGAGGAACACAGAATAGGTCAGCTTGACCCGGTCCATGTGGTTTGAGGTGGTCAAATTGACCATTATTAAAGGACATGTATAATATTAAACAAAATTGAAAATAACAAATTATTACTAATATTAAGTGCCCCAAAGTGCCCTAGTCCACATGGACCGGGCAGCCACCTATCTCAAGTGGTCAAACATCATCAGAGGAACTCAGAATAGGTCAGCTTGACCCGGTCCATGTGGTTTGAGTTGGTCAAATTGACCGGTATTAAAGGACATGTATAATATTTAAATATAGAAAATAACAAATTATCACTAAAATATATATAAGTGCCCCAAAGTGCCCTAGTCCACATGGACCGGGAAGCCACCTATTTCAAGTGGTCAAACATCATTAGAGGAACCCAGAATATGTCAGCTTGACCCGGTCCATGTGGTTTAAGGTGGTCAAATTGACCTTTATTAAAGGACATGTATAATATTTTTAAAAAAATGAAAATTTAAAATTATCAGTAAAATATATATAAGTGCCCCAGAGTGCCCTAGTCCACGTGGACCGGGCAGCCACCTATCTCAAGTTGTCAAACATCATCAGAGGAACCCAGAATAGGTCAGCTTGACCCGGTCCATGTGGTTTACGGTGGTCAATTGACCATTATTAAAGGACATGTATAATATCAAAAAAATTGAAAATAACAAATTATCACTAAAATATATATAAGTGCCCCAAAGTGCCCTAGTCCACATGGACCGGGCAGCCACCTATCTCAAGTGGTCAAACATCATCAGAGGAACACAGAATAGGTCAGCTTGACCCGGTCCATGTGGTTTAAGGTGATCAAATTGACCATTATTAAAGGACACGTATAATATTTAAAAAAATGAAAATATCAAATTATCACTTAAATATATATAAGTGCCCTAAAGTGCCCTAGTCCATATGGACCGGGCAGCCACTATCTCAAGTTGTCAAACATCATCAGAGGAACCCAGAATAGGTCAGCTTGACCCGGTCCATGTGGTTTGAGGTGGTCAAATTGACCGGTATTAAAGGACATGTATAATATTTAAAAATTGAAAATAACAAATTATCACTAAAATATATATAAGTGCCCCAAAGTGCCCTAGTCCACATGGACCGGGAAGCCACCTATTTCAAGTGGTCAAACATCATCAGAGGAACCCAGAATATGTCAGCTTGACCCGGTCCATGTGGTTTAAGGTGGTCAAATTGACCATTATTAAAGGACATGTATAATATCAAAAAAATGGAAAATAACTCATTATCACTAAAATATATATAAGTGCCCCAAAGTGCCCTAGTCCACATGGACCGGGCAGCCACCTATCTCAAGTGGTCAAACATTATCAGAGGAACCCAGAATAGGTCAGCTTGACCCGGTCCATGTGGTTAAAGGTGGTCAAATTGACCCTTATTAAAGGACATGTATAATATCAAAAAAATTGAAAATAACTAATTATCACTAAAATATATATAAGTGCCCCAAAGTGCCCTAGTCCACATGGACCGGGACGCCACCTATCTCAAGTGGTCAAACATCATCAAAGGAACCCAGAATAGGTCAGCTTGACCCGGTCCATGTGGTTTGAGTTGGTCAAATTGACCGGTATTAAAGGACATGTATAATATTTAAAAATTGAAAATAACAAATTATCACTAAAATATATATAAGTGCCCCAAAGTGCCCTAGTCCACATGGACCGGGCAGCCACCTATCTCAAGTTGTCAAACATCATCAGAGGAACCCAGAATAGGTCAGCTTGACCCGGTCCATGCGGTTTAAGGTGGTCAATTTGACCAATATTAAAGGACATGTATAATATTTTTAAAAAAAAGTGAAAATATCAAATTATCAGTAAAATATTTATAAGTGCCCCAAAGTGCCCTAGTCCACATGGACCGGGCAGCCACCTATCTCAAGTTGTCGAACATCATCAGAGGAACACAGAATAGGTCAGCTTGACCCGGTCCATGTGGTTTGAGGTGGTCAAATTGACCATTATTAAAGGACATGTATAATATTAAACAAAATTGAAAATAACAAATTATTACTAATATTAAGTGCCCCAAAGTGCCCTAGTCCACATGGACCGGGCAGCCACCTATCTCAAGTGGTCAAACATCATCAGAGGAACTCAGAATAGGTCAGCTTGACCCGGTCCATGTGGTTTGAGTTGGTCAAATTGACCGGTATTAAAGGACATGTATAATATTTAAATATAGAAAATAACAAATTATCACTAAAATATATATAAGTGCCCCAAAGTGCCCTAGTCCACATGGACCGGGCAGCCACCTATCTCAAGTGGTCAAATATCATCAGAGGAACCCAGAATAGGTCAGCTTGACCCGGTCCATGTGGTTTGAGTTGGTCAAATTGACCGGTATTAAAGGACATGTATAATATTTAAAAATTGAAAATAACAAATTATCACTAAAATATATATAAGTGCCCCAAAGTGCCCTAGTCCACATGGACCGGGAAGCCACTTATTTCAAGTGGTCAAACATCATCAGAGGAACCCAGAATATGTCAGCTTGACCCGGTCCATGTGGTTTAAGGTGGTCAAATTGACCATTATTAAAGGACATGTATAATATTTTTAAAAAAATGAAAATTTAAAATTATCAGTAAAATATATATAAGTGCCCCAAAGTGCCCTAGTCCACATGGACCGGGCAGCCACCTATCTCAAGTTGTCAAACATCATCAGAGAAACCCAGAAAAGGTCAGCTTGGCCCGGTCCATGTGGTTTAAGGTGGTCAAATTGACCATTATTAAAGGACATGTATAATATCAAAAAAATTGAAAATAACAAATTATCACTAAAATATATATAAGTGCCCCAAAGTGCCCTAGTCCACATGGACCGGGCAGCCACCTATCTCAAGTGGTCAAACATCATCAGAGGAACACAGAATAGGTCAGCTTGACCCGGTCCATGTGGTTTAAGGTGATCAAATTGACCATTATTAAAGGACACGTATAATATTTAAAAAAATGAAAATATCAAATTATCACTTAAATATATATAAGTGCCCTAAAGTGCCCTAGTCCATATGGACCGGGCAGCCACTATCTCAAGTGGTCAAACATCATCAGAGGAACCCAGAATAGGTCAGCTTGACCCGGTCCATGTGGTTTGAGTTGGTCAAATTGACCGGTATTAAAGGACATGTATAATATTTTTTAAAAAATGAAAATTTAAAATTATCAGTAAAATATATATAAGTGCCCCAAAGTGCCCTAGTCCACATGGACCGGGCAGCCACCTATCTCAAGTTGTCAAACATCATCAGAGAAACCCAGAAAAGGTCAGCTTGGCCCGGTCCATGTGGTTTAAGGTGGTCAAATTGACCATTATTAAAGGACATGTATAATATCAAAAAAATTGAAAATAACAAATTATCACTAAAATATATATAAGTGCCCCAAAGTGCCCTAGTCCACATGGACCGGGCAGCCACCTATCTCAAGTGGTCAAACATCATCAGAGGAACACAGAATAGGTCAGCTTGACCCGGTCCATGTGGTTTAAGGTGATCAAATTGACCATTATTAAAGGACACGTATAATATTTAAAAAAATGAAAATATCAAATTATCACTTAAATATATATAAG
>JBAMJV010011128.1:35000-74010 GCA_037951105.1 Echinarachnius parma | reverse complement strand
CATATGTCATCCCCATCATTATCATCATACTCTTTATCATCATTTACCGGATAGACTAAAAGTTATGATGAAAGAGGATTTTATTAATCAAGACCTGTACCTCTTAATTATTTTGTCATAATAATTACAACCCCATCGCGTGCCCAAAACGTATAACAATTTACAAACGGTTAAGTAAAAAACAATATTTTTGTTTGTAAAAAACATGCGTTAAATCCAGGGCATTCTCTAAAACATTTTGGATTAAACCATTTCTTGTAAAATATAGTGAAAACTGTATTTTTGTCAAATAGTGAAGTAATAGAGAGATCATCAACAACTACATTTATATTATGCTTGAGAATGTGTGGCATTTTATATCATTATGTAAATAATGATTAGATATACATAATTATTCTCGAAAAAGTTAATCTCCAGTTTAGTTGATATCTTCACACATTTTCTTACATCATTATATATATGGTGATGCTCGATATATATTCCAATTAGATATTGGTTTAGAAACATCAAAATGTTACTTAACCGATTTGTATTTATCTGGTTTTTAAAGTAACGCTTAACTGTTACATCCTGTTGTCAATGAGCATGCTGAATTTATTTCCATGACGGTTTATCTAGAGACTTGTTTAGATGGTGACACGACATATGCTCCGCCGACATATGCTCCGCCGACAATTGCTCCGAAATATGCGACATATGCTCCGCGACAAATGCTCCGCGGCAAATGCTCATCCGACATATGCTCCGCCGACAATTACTCCGCCGACAATTGCTCCGCCGACAATTACTCCGCCGACAAATGCTCCGCCGACAAATGCTCCGCCGACAATTACTCCGCCGACAATTGCTCCGCCGACAAATGCTCCGCCGACAGATGCTCCGAAGATGCGACAATTGCTCCGCGACAAATGCTCCGCGATATTTGCTCCGCCGACAAATGCTCCACCGACAAATGCTCCACCGACAAATGCTCCTCCGACATTTGCTCCGCCGACATATGCTCCGCCGACAATAACTCCGCCGACCATTGCTCCGCCGACAATTACTCCGCCGACAAATGCTCCGCCGACAAATGCTCCGCCGACAATTGCTCCGCCGACAATTGCTCCGCCGACAAATGCTCCGCCGACAGATGCTCCGAAGATGCGACAATTGCTCCGCGACAAATGCTCCGCGATATTTGCTCCGCCTACAAATGCTCCACCGATAATCATGAAGATGATGATGATGCATGGGTTTATTGGCCAACTTTCATTCGTATTGATAAACGGTTCAATAAACGGTTCAATGCGAAATTAAGCCGTAGGCGTAAAACTGTTTTTCAAAATTTTCTTCATTCTGTTTACCTCTTCTGTTGATTGTAAGTGAGTTATCACTTAAAGCATTAGATTTAAAAATCATGGTATTAGCATTCTATTTCGCCAGCGGAATTCACAGGAGGCTGTGTGATTGCGTAATGATTTTCTACATTAATACCATATACCAACATCATGTACTCGATTCCTTATCATTCCCTCACCCAGTGGCATGGTGTGCATGGTCGGACCAATTTGGGGAGGGGGGGCGATGCATTATTATTGGGGGCCACATCGCATATATTTCTTTGGTTTTTCGTCTTCAAAAATAGTCAATTTTGTTTCAAATTTGCTCAAATTCGCCCCATCCCCGTCATAAATTCAGGCTTTTGAAAATGTAAGAAACATTATGGGCGTGATTGATATCCATTCAAAAGGGTGGGGGTTATCTTTTCACCCCCCCCCCCCCCACCCCCTGATGAGTAAGTATTACGTAAGTCTTTACGGACATGATAAACATTGTAAGAAAAAAAGGCTTAAACAAAATCTTTTCATGGCATTGCACGCGTACCCCCCCCCCCCCCCACCCCCCCTCTCCACGCACACATTGCACGTGCACATGCACGTTAATGGCCCATTTGTATTGTTACATACCATTACGTCACATCGTTAGCATATAATTCGACCAATAGGAATTCGCGTGTATTATAATTTGGCGGCAACTTCGTTGCATACACTGAACGACGTGCATTCATGTACATGTAAAACAACGATGCGTTCATTTCGCAATACCTATCGTGATAGAAAGCACGTACGTGTAGATCCTCCTCGATCAAAGCTTGGCCCTTACATAATTGTCAGTGGTCTTTGGGATTCACTCCTGATCGAGGAGTAAATTTATACATTGGTCTTCATTGAATCCTGTACAAATTCAGGAGTAAATTTATACATTGGTCTTTGACTTTGGGGTTCACTGCTGATCGAGGAGTAAATTTATACATTGGTCTTCATTGAATCCTGTACAAATTCAGGAGTAAATTTATACATTGGTCTTTGACTTTGGGGTTCACTCCTGATCGAGGAGTAAATTTATACATTGGTCTTCATTGAATCCTGTACATTTTCAGGAGTAAATTTACTCATCGGTTTTCATTGACTCCTGTACAAAGTCGCGCATATAAATAAACATTCGCCTGTGATTCACTCCGGGGCGGGAGGGGGTGGGGGGGGGGGGGCTGACCACATTGCATTTTTGTGTATTAATTGTTATTTAATGCTTATGTATTGTATTGTTTTAAGCCAAACAAGTTGTGGAGGACTGCAGCCCCCTCCCCCTCCCTAGCCCCCCCCCCCCTCAATGATACATGATTGGTTAGTTTTATTATGTGAAAACAATAATGTGAATACATTAACGACATATTAATTGGTTTATACACATCTACAATTGAAAGTTAGAATAAAAGTACAAAATACAGGTTAAAATATCGCCATTTAGGCTTCAAAGAACCACTAATTGACAAACGAACTAATAATCGGATTTCTTTTGAAATAATTATCTGTTTAATATCGGTTAAAATTCGTATTTCAACTTTAACCATTAATATGATGACTTTATAACATTTACTCGCCATAAATGAGGTATGAATTTGTATCTACAACTCATAATCTATCCGAATATTAAAGGAAATTGGTTGTTTGTGGACTTTTAAAAAAGTTATGGCCGGATACAAAAAGGATGTTTTTACCATATTTTGCCAATTTGCGTGCGCGCGTAATTTTGACTTTAACGCGCGCGTACTCCGTTATTATGAGTCAAGAATAGCTCAAATTGATAGGGTGAATTAAGGGATGTATAAGGATTGCAAAACATGTGAAAAAACGACATTTGTCGTGTTCATTTTCGTTAGTCGCGCAAATACGCGCGCGCCGACGCGCATGCGCGGAAAATTTTGAAACGCTTAAATTGTCTGAAACATATAGTAAATTACTCGGGTTGGGGTTTCCATCATTTTTTAATTTTTTTTTTATTTGACGGACGCTTACGCACGCGTCTCCGAGTGTAAGTGCACGCGCATGAACTTAAATGATGACAAATGACCTGATTGATATTGACGCGAAATTTGAAGTGAAATTGATGATGCATGACTGAGTTATGATGATTATTGAAATTTGACAAAATGGCGTCCTGATGACGTCACAGTGATGTGAGGACATTGAAATGAGTTTATTGCACTAAGTCAGACGATGATCTATCATGATGTGAAGTTTCATGACGATTGATTCATCTGATTTTGAGAACCACTAATTGACAAACGAACTAATAATCGGATTTCTTTTGAAATAATTATCTGTTTTTAATAGAATTTAAAATCGATTACATCCGAATTCTGCCCATATCTCGCTTATTCTTCATCGGTTTTCTCCCATAATTTGATATGTTGTAGCTGAGGTTATGGTAAAAATGAAATAAGGTTAAAACTTTCCATCAAAAGGAGTAGGCACTATATAGTGTGTCTCTATACAAGTGTGATTTGTCTTCCGCGCGTATTTGCGCGCGTAACGTAGATGCATACACATTCGGCTTTTTTTGACATGTTTTGTAATCGTTATACCTTCCTTAACATGCCCTATCATTTTTAGTAATTGTGGACTTATAATTACGGAGTACGTTCGCGTCAAATTCAAAATTACGCGCGCACGCAAAATGACAAAATATGGTAAAAACAATTTATTTTTAATCGGCCATAACTTTGTTTAAAGTCCATAAACCCCAAATTTTCTTTCAATATTCGAAACAATTAAGAGTTGTAGATTCGAATTCATACCTAATTTATGGCAAGTAAATGTTATGGCATCATCATATTATGCGTTGAAAACTCAATATCACCATATCGTAATTTCAATACGTATAACCTTAATTCGTCAAAAGTGACGAATTCAACATCTAGTTAATATGCAAATTTATGCAAAATCCCCTTTTTTCTGTTAATCACTCAATATTGCTCAGAAGATGCTAATCTTGTGCATACATTTTCTATTTGACTAAATTAACAGGTTTTGAACATAAAAAATTGCGACAGCCATAGATGTATTTCTTGGTTTTTGGAATTTCTTATGTATTTCTCTTTTTTTCGACTTATGCTTGTTATTGTTTCTTTAATGGCATAAATTATTGACCATTATCCAGCCATTTTTAGCCCAAAAGTAAACATTTGCAGTGATTAGAATGAAAAATAATGAAGGTTTTGGTATTCTAGAATAAAAATAAATTTCCATACGATTTGTACACAAATCACAACATTTAGCGATTTCGGGCAGACATTTACTTAGAAAAGGTCACGTGACTTTAGAACGGTATATATACCCGGTTGTTGCAAATCTGGTCTCAACAGTTGCGCAAGACTCCAATGAAAAAACTCATGAAGTCGCGCGGCGATATCTGCGCGCATTGCAAATTTATCATGCGAAACGTCGAGGTAGGGGGTGGATTTATTTCATTTCATTTCATTTCATTTGTTCACTCATAAATCCAATTAAATTCAAAGATGAATACAGTCAAACCTGTATATATAGCGACTATTCAAGGGACAGTCGAAAAGCGGTCGCTATGGACAGGTGGTCGCATTAGGCAGGTTGTCGGCCATTTTGAATGTCTGGTCGCATATATTGTGCTTGTATGCACATGTATAATTAGTTTGCATCTTTACGTACGCACGTGTCCATAATTATTTAATTTCGTATTTAGTAATTTGTTGCCTGCATAGCCACAGTAAAAGTTGAAATGATACATTGGCGTTATTAAAGATAACGTTGAGTATTGGTCAAACTTAACTTAAGTAACCAAAACCTGCACGATTACGGTACAAACTAATAGTTATATCTTCACCATGCTCGAAAAGTATACACAATTACAAACGACAAAGTAAAACCCCTGGTATCATTCAAATAGAGCCGTTACACCTCGAAGTGTCAAATTTACTCTAGAGAACGCCAGCGCGAAGTTATAAGTCCTAATACGGGACTGTGGTGCAGTGCGCGGTAATAGTACGTGTAATATGTATCACAAGCCCCGTTCGTTCGCCTTTCGTTCGGAGTCGCGCTAACACACGGAGAGAAGTCCATGAGGCGCATATATCACTGATCTTTTGCAGAATGGAGGGAAAAATCATAATCTTAATCACCCCGATAGTTGGATCACATATTGGAGAGTAAATTGCTGGTAAGTACCGTATCATATGTATAGTTTTAAGCAGAATTAGCGTGCACAAAAATATTTAGTTTCAGTTCTCTATTAGGAGGACCTAGATCGCTAGCGCCTCGCGGTAGCGTTCTCTAAAAAGTGATACCCGGACGTCAACCCCTTTTATATAATATTTTGAAAGCAAATTTCACAACAATGAGAGCATTTTAATGGGAAATATTATTATTTACCCTGTTTTTTTCGATGATATTTCATATGGAATTGAAATCAACCAAATGCGTTACAATTAATTTTTTTTTTTTTTTGGGGGGGGGGGCACTTTGGAAATTACCAATACTCAAGGTTACCTTTAAATATTAAATATGTGTATTATCTGTTTATGTGAAATACAAATTGATTTAATTTATTTACTCATCGTGAGATTTGAGAGAATCAGCTGCACTTAACTATGCGCGTGTGGAGTTTTCTATATATAATTCTTAGGTCAAGATGTAATGTTTGGTCGTAACAAGCGCACGGATAATCAATGAAAAGAGTAAGACACACGGGGATGTTAGATGTTAGATGATATTCAGGTGTGATGTTGAGTAAAGTGCCATTGTTTAACGCATTTCTGTATCAGCATCAGGTACTGAAGGGCAATAATCTTTGTTTATGAGTCTGAAAAATTGTTGTCGATAATTAACCGTCTGTCTGAAGGTCATTGTGATTTCAAAAGTATTGGCATGACCACACAAGGAGCCTTGAACGACCAGAAGAGGCCGAGTCGATGCCTTGGTCGCTCATTAGTGCCAATTTTCGGTCGCTATACACAGGTTAAATACATGCGTCGGGATCCAAATAGGGTGGTCGCTGGTCGCGTTAGGCAGGTGGTCGCATTACGCAGGTCGTTTAACACATGATTTTTCAGGGAAGGACCGGAGAGCGGTCGGTATGTGCAGGTGATCGCTATAGACAGGTGGTCGCATTAGCAGGTTTGACTTACAATGTAAGACAACAAAGTAAGACATAAATACGGCAATTGTACAATACAAATAAATGAGTATAGGGACCATAATTAAAGATAACAGACTATTGATGGGTATTGTCCCTAAGTGAAGCAGCTGCTTCAAAATAAACACATATAAATTACTAAACAAAACAACAACAAAAATGGAGTAGGGTGAAATGGGGAGAAGTGAGATTATACTTATATCAAGATTACAGTAGTGGATCTGGTGTGCTCAAAAGGGTGTCTTTGTATTTGTGTTTGAATACATTTAAGGATGAAGCGCTCTTTAAATGTTCTACACGGTTTCTTCATAAAATTCTGCGATGTTGCCACCTTGGCACCCTTTGTGTATAAGCATTATAAAGATAATTAACTAATTTACATATTTCTGAAATAAGGGCAGAGTGCATTTTCTATCTAGGAATAGTACAGTAGTGATCCAAACAATTATGCTAGGGTAACTTGGGACAAGGATTCCATTTCCCGTGCTCATTTGCATGTGCCGTATGGACAACACGCTGAAATCCAAGATGGCTGCCCTTAATTCGCATATTTATGAATATTATTGTAAAGTAAATTATGGCATTTTAAGAATCGTCTCTTCCCTATATCATTGGCATTCAGGTAGAAAATGGAAGATACTCTTTATACACAGAGCTTAGATGGGTGTCATTTTAGACCTCATAGTTTCAGCTCATAAATCATACATATTATTATTATCATTACTATGAACTCCTCAGCCATTCCTACCGACTTGGGGAATCCAATGTGGGCTTATTTTTGTTCACATATATCTGACTGAAGAATACAATAGTGCAATACTTGTGGACTTGGTTAAACACATGATTAATGAATAGCAGAAACTAAAATTCAATGCTGTTAAGAGAAAGCAAATAATTACATTAACAATATTATTGGAATTATGAAACACAACCACAGGTTTGGAGAAGCATTACCTGCAATACTGATGGTAAACAGCACCCCTTCTCCTGGGATGACCCAACCAAAGTATAAACGGAATGTTGCCACATTGTTGGAGAATATCATGTCTCCGGGCATCGGAGAAGTGTGACCAGAGAACTCAGAGACTAGGCGACTTGTCCCTGAACTATCGTATACAGTGAAGTATGCATTTTGACCAGGCTTGAGAATGTGGAACTCTGCTTTGATCCTCTTCCCTACAGGCCCACTGACATACCAGTACGAGAACATGTAGATGGAAGAATCATAGGATGAGTTTGTTGAACTCAGCGTTAATGATGTTGTGTTTTCGTTGAGGTTAATTACCCCGCCAGAAGAAAAGATGACACCATCTGCATTCGCTACAAGCTCTTCTGAAAACATACATAAAGCAGAGAGAATACATGTTAGTGTGATACATGTAATTCATTATGTTAGAGTATATGGTAATAAAATAATGAATGGGATCTTTCACGTGTGCACACTGACAGAGCCCCCTAAGTTGTAAGGATATACCCGGGTACAGGTACAGGGGACCGGGGACCGGTCAAAGTGCCTACAAATTGCACACAGCAAGCTATACCGCAAGTTATATATCATCAAAAAGCAACAGCTGCATCATTCATGAATTAAATCATATTACGGGAAGCGTCTATACGCTGTTTTGCAACGCTACGACTACAATATCCAGGGTGGCACTATCACCATGATCACCCTACTACGTTTACAGATATAGAACATACATTGAACACATTACTCATAAGGCTAAGCCTTCAAATTTGATACCCATTATGATGTCATCTAACTTTTCTATTCTATATATTATCGAATTGAATAATTGAATAAATTAAGCAAGCTATTCAGTGCATGTTTATCACCTGTATAACTGGTATCAAGGGATATCACGGAGTCGGAGACTGAGTTGTATGCATCAAACAAAATGCGCAAGTAGCCGTCCGCCATGACTGGATTCAGGGGGTCCAACATCGTAAAATCGTCATATATCTTCATGATATCTCGTCCTCTGGAGTCTCTGATGTACATATCATCGTTGTCATCTATGAAGACTTCGTTGAATTGCAGGACAAGGGTTGTGTCGGCTGGACTGTAGACATACCAAGTACAGTAAGCTGCCCCTCCTGAGAACGAGTTGGAAGCCCCGATGGTCGCTGATGGGTTGGTCTGGTCCAGGTAGATGGTTCCTCCGCACTGGCCTGGTGCGGCTCCTGCCGGTAGGACCATGTCACCTATAGGAATGCAGGTAGGAGGTGGGGGCGAGGGCCGGGGAGGGAATAAAATACATTATTAGTCAGAAATATCCGGATCTACATGCAGTGACTTGGGGTGAACAATAAATATTTGTTGTGAGGTAATGAACAAATGAGTGTCAAAGTTGCAAGAGCATACAATTTTAATGACAGAGTAAACTTGATTTGATCAAAATCGGTCCATTAAGAGTTGAAATATCCATAAATATATTCGTTTGTAATTATTTTGGGGCCCAACAATAATTCAAAAATTGTTAACTTGCCGTTGAAAAAATAACACCTATCAACAATTTACAAAAGATGTTTTAAATAGTTGTTTATGATCTCTCTATTTAATCATTATTATTGCAAAACGTTAAACGCACACTTTTTTATTTAAAAAATGGTTGAAACCAATGCGCTTTTAGAGAGCGCCATTTTATGTTTTAACGTTTTTTTAAAATGATAACAGGATTTGTATTTAATTGTTTTTAATTTGTTATACCTTTCGAGCATGGTGGAGTTATAACTAGTATAGTTTGTTATTTTATGGTGCAGGTTTTGGTTAGTAGTTTGACAAAAACTGCACTCTCTGTACCGAAACTCAACTATCCCTTTATAAAGAATAATACCGTTTTGGTCAAACTGAATGTTAGTAATGATTCAATTCCAAAAGGTGTATAATTATGTTATGTAAGATCCGATATATTTTATAATAATGTTGCTACTGTAATTTGTTGCAATATATTCTTGAAAAGCGCATAGAGATGTGTATTCATATAATGCGCTATATAAATGTAATTTATTATTATTATTATTAACCAGAACCTGTATCATAACATTGCAAGCTAAGAGTTATAACTTAACCATGCTCGAAAGGTTTAACAAATTACAAACGACCTGGCAAAAGTCTGTTATCATTCAAAAAGAACCTAAAAACCCAAGACGCATTGGTTTCAGCTATTTTTTATTTTAAAAATCGTGCATGTGATGTTTTGTTAAAATTATTATTAAATAGAGCAATCATCAACAACTATTTAACCACCTCTTTTGTAAATTTTTGAAAAAGTGTTAGCATTGTTTTTTCTTAAATCACCAAATAAATGTGAGATCCCACATTTATTTTGATTTGATACATTTATTGACATTATAGCCGTTTCCGAACCGATTTTGATTTTGTTTTAATTAAAAAAGTATATTCTGTCATGAAATTGTATTTGCTCTTTCAAATATGACACTCAATTGACACAAATCTGTCATTACCTCACAAAATATATTTCTTGAAGCGCCCTCTTAACCAAAACTCAACTATCACTTTAAAACAAAAGGGACATGGCCCCCGCTTATTCATTATGTGAACTTTGATACATCAGTCTTCCTCAAACTACATCTTGAGAGTGTTAAACCGCCCGGCAATCCAATCTTCCGGGAGCTGCGCCTCCTGGACCCCCATTCAGGCTTTCTGATCCAGTTACCTCTACACACTTATTCAGGACGGTTAGCCATGCCCACTTAACTTTAGCAAACTAAGTGTAGCTCTTATCATTAAATAGATAACTTTTTTACCATATACATATGAACAACGCATATGGCTTCCAGGGGCTCAAACCCCTTGACCCCCATTGAGATTCCTACCGGTCTGGTACATTCCATTCATGGTTCCATCAGGGTGATCGCAATGTGCATTTAATAATCTTCCCTTTTCTTAACTGCTAAATCCCAAAGCTTATGGGGCTCTGCCCATTATGCCCCGGCAGGTGAAACATAACGGGCCCCTGCTCGATCCCCACCCTTCTACATGTTATTAGGTTCCTTGCCAAAGTGCTCGCCCAAGTGTGCTACGTGCACACAATGTCCGTTGACTTCAGGTGTCATTTGATTGAATATGTTTTGTGCCCTATACGCCTCCCACTCAATAAAATCTTGGGCACTCTGCTGGGTTGGTCGCTTCTACACGTAGCTTAATCGAACCACGAACAATACGTGCGCCATTGTTAGTGTGCATTCAGCTGTGTGCCGAGAAAATGGGCATAGTTGTTCGATGCTATGACGGGCAGGAAGTACTTAGTATCAGGCACTGACTTGGTAAAAATTAACAAAAATGGAAACCTGACTCACTTAAAACGTCCTAAAACAAAAACTACTTGACCAGAATTTCTGTTCTTCGTATCATTTTTCTTTGTAAAAGATGCCATATCCCGTGAGCATAGTCATTTCATGTTTGTATTATGGTAAGTACCCCGTTCCATTTTTTTGTTGGGGGGTCCTGTATAGGATTCAATTAACCGCAACTTTACGCACAAGATAATAATCTGATTTCTTTTGAAAATAATTTAGTGTTAATATATTCTTTTTATTATATCTGTTTTATAATTTCATTAAATTTAACCCATTTGCCATGACATTTGTACAGGTCCATTTAACAAACACATATTAATATGCACAAAATGTGGCGTTGCTTACTGAGAATACGAGCCTTTTGAATAATTTGCCCCAGTACCCAGCTAGCCACCTGACGTTGTGCCAACGTTGGGCCAATGTAAAAAGTGGTTGTAAGAGACATTGGGCCTACATGCGACATGCGACGTCACCGCGACGTAAAAATGTCCGCCAGCCCAACATCAGTGCGGCGTTTTTTTTTAAATGCTGGCCCAACGTCATTTTGCGATTTCGGCCCAACATCAATTATTGACAATGGCCCAATGTCAGTTCTAACGTAGGCCCAACATCGATTCTTGACGTTGAGAGAACATCAAGTTCTGACGTTGGCCCGACGTTAAAATGTCCGCTAGCCCAACATTGTCCCAACATCATTTTGTGATGTCGGGCAAATGTAAATTTCCAACAATGGCCCAACACCGAATCCTGACATAGGACAGATATCAAATTCTGATGTGGGCTCGACGTTAAAATGTCCGCCAGCCCAACATAGTCACCACGTCATTTTGTGATATTGGCCTAACGTCAATTTCTGACAATGGCCCAAAATCAACTCATGACATTGGACCAACATAACATTATGTGGGCTCGAGGTTAAAATGTCCGCTAGCCCAACATTATCACAACATCATTCTGTGATGTTGGGTCAATGTCAATTTCCGACAATGGCCCAACACCGAATCCTGACATAGGAGAGATATCAAATTCTGATGTGGGCTCGACTTTAAAATGTCCGCCAGCCCAACATCGTCACCACGTCATTTTGTGATATCGGCATAACGTCAATTTCCGACAATTGCCCAACATCAACTCATGACATTGGACCAACATAACATTATGATGTGGGCTCGAGGTTAAAATGTCCGCCAGCCCAACATCGTCACCACGTCATTTTGTGATATTGGCATAACGTCAATTTCCGACAATTGCCCAACATCAACTCATGACATTGGACCAACATAACATTATGATGTGGGCTCGAGGTTAAAATGTCCGCAAGCCCAACATTGTCACAATATAATTTTGTCATGGTGGCCCAATGTCAATTTCCGCCAATGGCCCAACATCAAATCCTGACGTTGGCCCGACATTAAAATGTCCGCCAGCCCGACATTAGCCCAACTTTTTTTTTTTAATGTTGGCCCAACATAAAATCTTGACGTTGGCCCGACGTTAGAATGTCCGCCAACCCAACATTGGCCCAACGTCATTTTTTTATGCTGGACCTACATCAACATTTGACAATGGCCCAATGTGAAACGTCCAATGTAGGACCAACATCAAAAACGTAAAAAGAAATTTGAATACATGCATAGATGCATAGATTCCACGTTCGATCCATACATTTTGTTTAACCTTTCCAGTCATTCATAATTCATAATTCTATCAAATATCCTATTCCTACACATATTGCCTAATCCTAAACCTATCATCCTATCGTCCTACGAACACAGGTCGCAATCGGTAAAATATATATACACCTCTTCTTAGCATGTATGTGTTTTGTAATGGTCAGTATATTACAGAGCATTGATTCTGAAATAATCAACCTCCAAATCATATTCATAACACTTTTTACAGGTGTTATTTATATTCTTATATATCTTTACAAATTATTTACAGCAGCACGGACATGACAAAAATATATTTTTTAATACAAATAATTTTACATTTCGCTTACGATCACTTATAATCGATCATGAATTCCCCGATAGCAATACTTTTTTTTTTACTTTCGAATTTATTTATATACTAGTATTTGTAATCGATTAAACGCAATTCAATAAAATGTATTCAAGATTCTCAAAGCAAGTTGACAAAAATATTATAAGTACCCAGCTAGCCAGCTGACGTCGGACCGTTGTCGGCAGTTGTCGGCAGGTTGTCGGCAAGATCGCGGTCGGCAAACAGACAACGCGCCAATATTACTCCAATGTCGAATTTAAGTTGGAGGTTTTGTAATTGAATGTCGTACCGATGTCATTAAGCTGACGAAAAAATTACGTCTCAAATAAAACGTCTCCCCAATATCACACCAATGCCGAAACTGATCGCAATTTAAGAGGTCGATAGAGGGTTGTGAAATTAATGTCAGGCCGATGTCAATAAACCAACACGAATATGACATCTCAAATATGACGTTGGGCCAATGTTGTACCGATGTCGAAATATAGCATTTTAAGGGGTCGGTAAATGGTTGTGAAAGTGATGTCGGGCCGATGTTTTTAATTGACATCAATATGACATCACAAATAATTATGACGTCAAGCTGATATCGCGCTGATGTCAAAATTGGCAGCAATGAAACAACTCGGCAAATGGTCATTAAACTGATGTTGCGCCGATGTCAATAATCCGACATGAATATGACATCTCATGAATGACGTCGGGCTAATATCGCGCCGACTTGTTTCATAGCTGCCAGTTCTGAGATCGGCAGGATATCGTTATGGCGTCATCATTGAGATGTCCTATTCTTGTCTCCTTAATAATATCGACCCGACATCAATTTTACAACCATTTACCGACCTCTTTAATTGCTACCAGTTCCAACATCGGCGCGATGTTAGGTCGACGTCATATTGGAGATTATTCATGTCGGGATATTAACATCGCCACAACATCAATTTAATGACCATTTGCCGAGTTTTTTCATTGCTGCATGTTCTTACGTCGGCGGGATATCGGCCTGACATCATATTGTAGATATCATACTGATGTCCAATTAATAACATTGTCCCGACATTGATTTTACAACCATTTACCGACCTCCTAAATTGCTATCAGTTCCAACATCGTCGCGATATTAGCACGACGTCATATTGGAGATGGCATATTCATGTCGGATTATTGACATCGGCTCAACATTATCTTAATGACTATTAGCCGACTTGATTCATTGCTGCCCATTCTGACATCGGCAGGATTTCGGTTTGACGTTAAAATTGTTATGTCATATTTTTGTCTCCTTAATAATACGACCCGACATCAATTTCACAACCATTTACCGACCTCTTTGATTGCTACCAGTTCCAACATCGGCGCGAAATTAGCCCGACGTCATTTATGAGATGTCATATTCATGTAGGACTATTGACATCGGCGCAACATCAATGTTATGACCATTTGCCGACTTGTTTCATAGCTGCCAGTTCTGACATCGGCAGGATATCGTTATGGCGTCATCATTGAGATGTCATATTCATGTCTAATCATTGATGTCGGCACAACATCAATTTAAAGGAGTGGTCACACTGAACACGAATCCCCACGACTAGACCCACGAAAGCAGTTCGAATTGGTACAAATCAATGGCAAGCCGTTTTTAACATTTATTCCTATTTCTTGATATCAAGAAATGCATTATTGATATAAAGAAATACTTTTCGGTATTGGTAAAACTTGATATCAAGAAATAAACTGATATCATTAATTCAATTATTGATATCAAGAAATAGGAATAGATGTTAAAACGGCTTGCCATAGATTTGTACCAATTCGTACTGCATTCGTGGGTGTATTCGTGGTGATTCGTGTTCAGTGTGACCACTCCTTTAAGACCATTTGCCGAGTTGTTTCATTGCTGCAAGTTCTTACGTCGGCGGGATATCGGCCTAACATCATATTGTAGATATCATATTGATGTCCAATTAATAACATTGTCCCGACATTGATTTTACAACCATTTAGCGACCTCTTAAATTGATACCAGTTCCAACATCGGCGCGATATTAGGTCGACGTCATATTGGAGATGTTATATTCATGTCGGATTATTGACATCGCCACAACATCAATTTAATGACCATTTGCCGAGTTGTTTCATTGCTGCATGTATGACGGAATTTTGAATATAATTCGTGGACATAACTTTAAAGCCAATGGCTTCATCTGCTCGTATGATGTTTGAGGAGTTTGATCCGAAGGATGGTGACATTGAAGCATATCTAGACAGGCTGGAACAGTATTTCATTGCTCTAGATATAGCTGAAGATATGGACACAAAACGGAGGGCTCTGTTGTTGAGTAGCATTGGCAGTGAAAGTTACAAGACAGTACGTGATTTGTCATTTTCGTCCAAACCAAGTGAGAAGACTTACGCACAGCTGGGTGAACTAATGAAGGGACACTACCGTCCAAAACGTTTGATCGTTTCTGAGCGTTTCAAGTTCCATAACGCAAAGCAGTTACCAGGACAGTCAATTGCACAGTATGTTTCATACTTGAAGAAACTGTCATCTTCATGTGAGTTCTTTGCTGTCAAAGAACTTTAAGTTCCAGGAAGCGGTGGACATTGCGTTAGCCGAGGAAGCAGCCTCTTCAAACATCCGCGATTTGTCCAGTGAACAAGGGGGCAGCGACAGGGTGAACAAACTGTCAAGACACCAGTTCAAGCCTGCTCCATCACAGCGTACGCCATCAAAGTGTGGGAGATGTGGTATGAGCAACCACACAAGCGATCAGTGTCGATACAAGGATGCAACCTGCTACCGATGTTAGAAAACGGGACATCTTCAATCCGAATGTCGCTCGAAACCAGCTGGACGAGGCCAGGGACGTGGTCAAGCTCAGTCTGGAAGACCTCAGCAGTCTCGCGGGCGGAATCGAGGCAAAGCACCGGGAAAACATGGATGGCGCGAATCAATCAAGCAAGTGGATGATGATGATGACACAGGTTTTGTTGATAGCCTGTTCAACATTGATGGAAGGTCGTCCGCTGCCATCAAGGTGATGCTGCAGGTGAATGGACAATATTTGGAGATGGAACTTGATACAGGTGCAGCGGTGTCGATCATCAACGTGAGAGACTACGAGCAGAAGTTCAAGGATTGTCCTCTGCAACCAGTGCAACGTCAACTTCATACGTATGCAGGTGACAAATTGGAAGTAGCAGGGGAATTCGCTGTCACGGTATGTTGGATTGGCCAGCAATCATGCCCCACGAACAGACTTACGCCATCAGCACAGATGTTGGATCTGCACTTCGGGAGAGGTATCCAAACATCCTCAGAGAGGACTTGGGTACGGTGCAAGGGTTCAAGGCAACGCTTCATGTCAATGAAGGTGTAGTTCCAGTTTTCCACAAGGCCCGCAACGTACCGTACGTTCTACGTCCTGCTGTCGAACAAGAACTGGATCGCATGCAACGTGAAGGGGTGATCGTTCCAGTGGATTTCAGTGAATGGGCGACCCCGCTGGTATGCATTCCAAAGGCTGATGGACGAGTCAGATTGTGCGGAGACTACAAAGTGACAGTGAACAAGAACATTCATTGTGATCGGTACCCGATTCCTACCCCAACAGAAGTCTTCAGCAAGTTGGTAGGAGGGAAGAAGTTTTCGAAGATAGATCTCAAGTGCGCCTACCAGCAGACTTCCGTTTGGAATCTCATCCAGTCCTGCAATCTGGCAGCGCTTCATCGAGCAGGTACTGGCAGGACAAGATGGTGTCTGCGCCATCACGGATGATGTCCTTGTCACTGGACAGGATGATGGGGAACACATGCAGAACCTGGACAGACTTTTCACACAGTTTGCGAAGTTTGGACTGACGGTCAAGCAGGAGAAGTACCGTTTCATGCAGGAAGAAGTGGTCTACATGGGAAGGAAGCTGTCCGCAAAAGGTATCCAACCAACGCAAGACAAGGTGGATGCTATTCGCCAAGCTCCAGCACCCCAGAACGTCACGGAGTTGAGATCATGGCTCGGAATGGTCAACTTCCAGGCGCAATTCCTGCCACGTCTGTCCACAATGCTTCACCCTCTAAACTTTTGGGAGTGGACAGATGAGTGTGAGAAATCGTTCAACAAAGTGAAAGAAGCAATCAGCTCAGACAAACTACTGACTCACTATGACCCAACAAAGATGGTAGAACTGAGTGTAGATGCGTCACCATATGGCATAGGAGCGGTCATTTGCCATATTGATGATGATGGAAGACGCCTACCAGTAGCGTACGCATCAAGGAGCCTAGGCAAGCACGAGAAGGGTTACGTCCAGCTAGACAAGGAGGCCTTGGCTATCATTTTCGGTGTTCAACGCTTCAGGACCTACCTGTACGGTCAAAAGTTCGTCATTCGCACCGATCATAAGCCGCTGGAGAGGATTCTAGGACCAAAGACAGTCATTCCAACGCTGGCTGCTCAACGCCTACAACGATGGGCAATCATGCTCTCTGCATTTGACTATCAGATGGAGTTTGTGGCAGGGAAGGACAACGTGGTAGCCGACGCTCTGTCACGCTTGCCGTTACCAGCGACAGAGACAGGAGATGATGCCTTGTACAACGTCGCAGCACTTCATCTGGAGGGCTTGCCAGTCACGAGTGATGATGTTCGAAAGTACACACGCACAGATCTAGTTCTCGCAAGGGTTCTCCAATGGGTCAAAACGGGAGATTGGCCAAAAGACGTGGAGAACAGTGAACTGAAGCCCTTCCTACACCGAAGACATGAGCTTACAGTGGAGCAGGACTGTCTCCTGTGGGGATATCGTGTCATCATCCCCAAACGGCTCCAAGATGACGTACTCCTGGAGCTGCACACTGCTCATCCCGGAATAGTGAGAATGAAGGAGGTAGCGAGGAGCCATGTGTGGTGGACCGAGACATCGAAGGACTGGTAAAACAGTGTGTCACGTGCCAACAGACGCGCAACGTTCCAACTGTGGCACCGTTGATGCCATGGGTCTGGCCGAGAAGTCCATGTAGTCGTATCCACATTGATTTTGCTCAGAAGGACAAGCAAGATTTCCTAGTGATCGTGGATGCTCACTCCAAGTGGCCAGGAGTCGTCATGATGACCATCACAACCTCAAGTGCAACAATCAGAGTACTGAGTCTTGAGAGACTTCACGTTTCACCCAAGTTAGAAAATATCCGCTTCTCAGGCCTGAGGAGAGGTTCAGAGATTCGTGCCTCTAATAGAATTTTATCACCGTTTACACCGTTCTTATCGGTTTACTGCGTGTAACCGGAGGAGATTATCTCTATAATACCACTAGGTCTCGGGGGGGGGGGCAGTTAACAGAGCATGGAATGTTGACGAAAGCTATTAAAATGGTTGAGTTCATTTCCACCGTGGTGGAGATCACGGCTAACTTAGTGAAACGTAATGTGTTTTCCAAGTATGGCATTCCAAATCAGGTGGTGAGTGACAACCGACCACAGTTCTGCAGCGAAGAGTTTCAGCATTTCCTGAAGATGAACGGTGTGAAGCAAGTGCTAGTGGCACCATACCATGCTGCAAGCAATGGAGCAGCAGAGCGGATGGTACAGTCATTCAAACTATAGCATTCACGTCACGTACACGTAAATCAATCGTTCAGGATCATACCAACAGCAAACCGTATGCGTGGGACTGTAATGAGAAACGTTTAGCTCCACAACGTACCGAAATCAGCAAAACGTAATAACCAAAATCGGCGTGAACTTACTCAAAACAGCTGCAAAATCTCACATTTCAGTTCAAATCGTCCAGTTGCATCTAAACATCTCGTCGCCAGTGTTATGTACGTTGACACATAAATAACTCAATCCACTGTTGTAAGGTTCTTTTGATGCTTTTACTGGTTATCACGTAGTGGGTTTTTACAAGAGACGAGTTACCATAGTAACGAGTTATCATAATGTAATCGCTATCGATATGGCTATCGATATCGTCTGCATACACTACACTTACGTCAGCGGGATATCGGCCTGACATCATATTGTAGATATCATACTGTGGCCATATTCATAAAAGCCTGATAGCCTATCTGTCAGCTAGGCCTTATCTCATTGCCAAAATGCCACTTTGGACGATAACTAGCGGGGAACTCACGGAACTCGCTTGGATGATCACCTTTGTTTTCACAGACCAGTGCACAACACACACGTGCATAGGTATGTCTTTAGTAATTGTGTGTAGATTTTGCACGCTGCCTATGCCCTTACCATATCGACCAATCAACGAGCGTTTAAGCCCTGTAATACAATAGCCATTTAAAATCTTCGTAGCGGGTTGCTAAATCGTAATTCAAGAAGCACTGCTAACCATACCGATAACAAGCTAACAACTCGGATGATCTAATGTATTCATCGTGGCTGTCATGGTAACATTCCATCTGTTGCAAGTTTGTTTGACATCGCATAAAAGCGCAGTTTACTCGAACGTGTGAATGAACGCATTGTTCCTTATTGTTCCAATCATAAAAGCGTCTTATTGAGTTTGTTATGTGTTCTACAACGTGATACAGTAAGGGGGGTAGTATAACATAAGTGTCTTATCTGGGGTAAACGGGGGGGGGGGGGGGGGGGGGAGGGCGGTAACTTGTGTCCAAAACAAAAAGCTTGCTATAATTCCTATATGTAAGGGTGTTACTGTAGATATGAGCGTGAGTAGGAATGATGTTTTTTTTTGGGGGGGGGGGGGGGGGGGGGGAGGGATCACGCGTAAGCACATGTTTTCATAGCCACCCCAATGAAGTAAAACCAAATACATCTCCCTCCTCATTACGATCAAGCTCCGCCACGCTTATAATATGATAGCATGGCAAGGGAAAATATTCCATTGCAATGAAAACAGAAACGAAATTGCGTTAAATAGTATTATATAGATAGATTCATCAACAGAATTGAAATCAATCCGAACTGCAAAAGTAAGCTATATGTCACAAAAAGGACAAATAAAGGCAAATTACTCTCCAGATAAAAACATGTAATTTAAACTGATAAAATAGGTTATTGCTGAAGTACAAGGATGCTAGGACAAACACGGAAAAGTATGTTACTTGGGGAACTATTTTGAACTAACATCACGCTATCATAAAAAATCTCTAATATCCCTTATTCGAATATTCTCCTTGCCATGTACACGATCGCGCCACACGCATATACACACAAAAACCGGGCAGATTGTTACTTGCTAGCAATTTAGAGGTACATCAGAGTACCTCTAAATTTTTGTTCCAGTGTCGCTTAAATTTATCCTATCTGGCTTTGGTGAATAAGAAAAAATTAGCTGGGTGTTAGGTCGTCATTCAACTTCGCGCCTTTGTTGTAAGTCCAACAAAGCTCTATTCAGAACGTCCCGCATAAATAGATTTCAATGCATTTAGTCGGCACCGCAGATCTATTGTTCTAATTGTTCGCATTTCGACTAACAATGTCGTGGAATACCAAATGCTTGTGGAATTTAGACAGATGGGTTGTCATGCTAGGCCAGGCCTTGACTACGATAGTGAATTTAGCCTATCGGCCTTTTGTGAATACCAGTTAAGCCTAGCGGACATCGAAATCGTAATTTGATCAACCAACTAGCTTATCGGGGTTTTATGAATATGGCCACTGATGTCCAATTAATAACATTGTCCCGACATTGATTTAACAACCATTTAGCGACCTCTTAAATTGATACCAGTTCCAACATCGGCGCGATATTAGGTCGACGTCATATTGGAGATGTCATATTCATGTCGCAATTTTGACATCGCCACAACATCAATTTAATGACCGTTTGCCGAGTTTATAGATTGCTGCAAGTTCTTACATCGGCCTGACATCGTATTTAAGAGGTCACATTGATGTCTAATTAATAACATCTGCCCGATATCAATTTTGCAAACATTTACCGACGTCAGCGCGATATTAGCCCGACGTCATATTGGAGATGGCATATTTATGTCCGACTATTGACATCGGCGCAACTTCAATTTTATGACCATTTGCCGACTTGTTTCATTGCTGCCAGTTCTGACATCGGCAGGATATCGCTTTGGCATCATCATTGAGATGTCATATTCATGTCTAATCATTGACACCGGCACAAAATCAATTTAATGACCATTTGCCGACTTGTTTTATTGCTGCCAATTCTGACATCGGCAGGATATCGGTTGGCGTTAGAATTAGGATGTCATATGGATGTCCATTTAAAAACATTGGCCCTACATCAATTTTACAAACATTTACCGACCTCTTAAATTGCTATCAGTTCCACCATCGGCGCGATATTAGCTCGACGTCATATTACACATGTCATATTCATATAGGGATGTTGACATCGGCTGAACATCAATTTCATGACTATTTGCCGACTTGTGTAATTGCTGCCAATTCTGATATCGGCGCGATATCGGCTTGACGTCATATTTGTGATGTCCAATTGAAAACATCGGCCCGACATCAATTTCACATCCATTGACCGACCTCTTCATTTGCGATTTCTCCGACATCGGTATAATATTGTTGTAATGTCATATTTGAGATGTCATATTCCTGTTCGATTATTGACATTGGCCCGACATTAATTGTACAACCCTTTACCGACCTCTTGAACTGCGCTCGGTTTCGACATTGGCGCGATATTTGCGCGACGTGTTATTTGAGACGTCATTTTTATGTCAGCATAATGATATCGGCCCGACATTCAATTGCAACCATTTAGCGAAAAATTCGCATTTTGTGTAAATTCGACATTGGCGAAATGTTGGGGCGACATTAGTTTGCCGACCGCGATATGCCGACATCCAGCCAACAACTTCCGACATCGGCACAACGTCAAGTGGCTAGCTGGATATACGATCGAAATGTAAAAAGTGCGATGGGATAAATAGCTAGGGGTGGCCCGAAAGTGTTGCGGAACAACGTGTAAAACATGTATATCGGTTTTCGCTATGCCTGCAAAGGAGTTATATGTAATGTACGTGTACTTTAGTTGTTCATATTTGGTAAGTTTTGCAAATGTGATATATCTTCATGTATATCATATTATATATGAGAGTCGTATACAGCCTAGCTTTCGATCCTAGCAGAATCTTCGTCAGGGCACAAATGACAGTTACTACAGAAAAAAACACAGAATATATACCAACATAAACACATGTATGGAAGGGGGGCTGGAAAGAGGAAAGGAGGCGGAGACACAAAACAATGAAAGCAACTGTGAGTGGGTGAGTGTCAGGACTGCTTGACCAATCAGGTCAAACAGGCATGGGAGGGTCCTTAAGTGGCTGCAGTCAAAGAAAATGTGATGAGTGTGTAAGGCTTAGAGAAGAATAGAGGTAGGGAGGATCAAAGAAATAAATCAAGAAATGGAAAGAGACATGTGAACAAAAGACAGTTGATGAGGTGTTGGAGTGCACTGAGGCACTGAGAGGGGAGGAACAATAGAGGGGATTATGAGTGTAGGGGATGGGAGCGAGAGGATTAGGACAAAGAAAGTGAAGTGAAGTGTGTTGCCGGATCGGATGAATAGGATAGGCGAGTTCAAAGGAGAGAGTGAAAAGGATGAGGACCCAGTGGGTGATGATATGTAGGGAAGCAACATAGACAAATGAATGGGACAGGGAGTGTAAAAGAGATAGTGGACAAAAGGAAGCCTAAATAGGTAGGTAATCAGAGGGAAGGTGGAGAGACAAATGAGGGTGGAACAATATGATCAAAATAGAGGTGGAACTATGTATGATGTGAATGTGGATGTCTGTGGACAGTGTACCTATAGAGAGAAATTAAATGCAAAAAGTATAACATATTCATAAACTAACATGATTATGTGTATGAATGGTGACAGTGTATGTAATGTAATCTCATAATATTATATATCTTGCAATGTATTACCATGCTGTATGCTAGGGAATACAATTAAATTGATGTTTGTACATGTTTGTTTTGTTCATGATTTAATAACGTATACTATGTATACAGAAGAAACAAATTATAAATATTATTATTATCATTGTTTTTATCATTATTATTATCATCATAATTATTAATATCATTATTAGTAGTTTAATTAATATCATTTGAATAAATATTATGATATCATTACTATTGCTATAATAATGTTTATGCATTTCATATATAAAGATGAACTTCAAGCAATCATGTGCGTGTGTGTGTGTGTGTGTGTGTGTGTGTGTGTGTGTGTGTGTGTGTGTGTGTGTGTGTGTGTGTGTGTGTGTGTGTGTGTGTGTGTGTGTGTGTGTGTGTGTGTGTGTGTGTGTGTGTGTGTGTGTGTGTGTGTATGTGTGTGTGAAGGGGGTGTTCAGGCCACCCCCTCCCAACACACACACTCACTAACAAAAAGTGGAGCGGAGTATAACCCCGCCCCCTAGGATGGGGGAGGTACGCCCGTGAGTTACCCAAAATAATAGCCTTACTTCGATATATCCTAATCAGCATTTGTATAGTTCCAGTTAGACAACAAAGATAATCTATAATCTATAGTTTAATTTCACAAGGTCACCTTCGAGGACAAGTCAAGTGCCTATTATATCTCGGGCGACGCCTATCTATCTATATCTCTCAAACTATATCTTTCTATGTACATATTGTCTCTACTTTATTAATCTTGAAATCAACAGAGATATTCTGGTTCAATTAAAATGCTAATTTTTAATTTAGAAAAAAATTCCTATCTCAATATAATTGAATACTCCACCTCTTATAACATTTGTCTTTCTTTGATGATATTGTATTATATTCAAATTAATGCCCACGCCTCTTGAACTTGCTCCTTCATGTTCTTCGTAGAACACGAGCTGCAAACATAGAGGGCATAGACCCCCCCCCCCCCCCCTAATCTTTTGGTTACAAACCAACGCCCGGACCTCGGCGTTGTATATATGGGATGAACTAGCGTATGATGGGGGAACTAAGTCTTCGATAGTGCCCCTTCATAATTATTCAAAAGGAGTAACACAGTCATGATCACGTTCTCGAAGTGAACAATTACCTCCTTTTCGCGGCGTTTCAGGTACATATTTCTCAGCAATATTGATATGACAATGGAAAGATCAACACTCGTTGTCGTTTGACTTATGATGCCAAACTGTATTATGTACAGATCAGAGATATTATTATAACAATTTTCAAAAAGTAATGATTGATGAAAAAATATCTATCTCGACATATTGTTTATAACATGTATGGTATAACTTCCAGTTTTCCACCCCCCCCCCCCTCTCTCCATGCTCTCGCTCATATGATAATATTCTTCTTCTTCTTCTTCTTCTTCTTCTTCTTCTTCTTCTTCTTCTTCTTCTTCTTCTTCTTCTTCTTCTTCTTCTTCTTCTTCTTCTTCTTCTTCTTCTTCTTCTTCTTCTTCTTCTTCTTCTTCTTCTTCTTCTTCTTCTTCTTCTTCTTCTTCTTCTTCTTCCTCCTCCTCTTCTTCTTCTTCTTCTTCTTCTTCTTCTTCTTCTTCTTCTTCTTCTTCTTCTTCTTCTTCTTCTTCTTCTTCTTCTTCTTCTTCTTCTTCTTCTTCTTCTTCTTCTTCTTCTTCTTCTTCTTCTTCTTCTTCTTCTTCTTCTTCTTCTTCTTCATCTTCTTCTTCTTCTTCTTCTTCTTCTTCTTCTTCTTCTTCTTCTTCTTCCTCTTCTTCCTCTTCTTCTTCTTCTCCTTCTTCTCCTTCTTCTTCTTCTTCTTCTTCTTTTGAGGTAGGTCGTGTATTTTTTAGGCTCCGGATTTGTTCTTTTTTGTGGGTGTTTTTGACCTTCGTGGTCCTTGATTTTTTATAGGTTGTATCTTTTTGATGCACTGATTACTTTAGACCAGTCCTCGCTTTGTCAGGTTTATTAATTTTTCCGTATTTTTAGGTGTTTTTTTTTTTGGTTGTGTGTTGCTTTTCGTATTGGCTGTGCTGTATGGCCGGCCGATCGGATCGCCATGTACAGGGCCAGGCACAAGGCCCTATTGGTAACCCTACTATTGTAGGTGTTGAACAGTTTAAACTCGTAACAAGGGACAATGGGGTTTCTTTTAGCGCCATTAACAATGTCTCGATTCAAACGTACATTGATGCGTTCGTACAGAACATTCCACCTGAGCATATTGTCTCTGCTTCTCGAATCTCGAACGGTCGCATTGCTATCTATCTTAATTCCAAAGAGTCAGTGGTGCGTGCTGTGAGTCGTGGATTGAATTACGAGGGGGCTTTCATCGAATTAACCCCTCTCGTACGCCCCACCACTAAGCTCATTTTGTCCAATGTGTACCCAGAGATACCGAATTCTGTCTTAGTCGAGAATATAGGTTCGTTTTGTAAGGTTGTCTCTCAATGTAGGCCCATTCCACTAGGGTTGAAGAATAAGAAGCTCACACATGTAATGAGCTTTCGGAGACAAGTTCAAGTGCTCATGAATCCAAATGTTACCCCTCCCGACCATATTAATTTTACCCACTCGGGTACTAATTATCGTGTGTTTGTGTCTACGGGGTCTGCACGGTGCTTTAATTGTGGGGAATTTGGACATATTTCGCGCTCATGCAAAAAGCCGAAATCTCAAGCCAACATTGCCCCACCCCCTACGTCTTTGAACAAACCTACTACTTCGACAGACGACCGACCTCCCTTCGGGCCGACCCCCGCTACTGGAGTGAAGCACACTGCCCCTCCCCCGCCTCCCCTTGTTCGGATGACTGCTAGTTTAGCTCGTGACGCGCCCCCTCCTGTTGAGGTGCCCCAATCCGGCCCTTCGCGTCCCACCTCCCCCCAGCCTTCTTGCTCCTCGCTGAACCCACCACCCTCTGTAGCTTCATCAGCCCTTCCACCCAGTCCATCGGGGGTTAAGGGTCCCCAGATTGATGCTGTACGTGAGGGTGATGGGGGTCCCTCCCCATCTCATAATCTTGGCTCCCCCAAACCCACTCCCCCCTTGTGGAGTGAACCTCCCTTGCCCAGGAGGTCCTTTTCGGATGTTGTCTCCAAGCGGAAACAGACTGCAGCCACACCTGCAGAAGAGATTTCTAATACCCTTACACCACTCAAGACCCCATCCCCTCAGAGGAAAATGCAGAAGAAGTCTCTTACCCCTTTGGTGAACAAGTCCCCTACGCTTACACAGGCACTCGACACCCCGACTCCTGAACCCCCCTCCACCCCATTGTCCTCGACCGAGGACCCCGCCGCAGACTTGACAGACACTGACTCTATGACCTGGGAGGATACCCAGTCCCAGACTGATGAAGAGTCGATACATGAAGAGACTCTCCCCCTCACACCAGGCCCCCTGTCGGCTTCTGAAATTATTAAGTTTTTAGCTTCGGTTAAAGGCAGGAAAAAACCAACTCAAATAGCTCGCAAATACACTTCCAATATTCCTGGTTTAGTGAAACAATTGAAGCCCTTGAAGAATAGTCCGCTATTTAAGGAAAGCATGCAACAGAGGATTTATAAATTAGTTAACACGCTAGACGTGTAGTCTAGCTTGTTTTGGTTTTGTGATTGTTGTTGCTGTTTTTTTTTTACGTATGGCTCTGTTTATGGTTGGTTGTTTTTCTTTTGTGATGGCTTTGTCACTGCTGACCCTCAATACGGGTGGGTGCTCGGCGATTTCGCAAAATGCGTCTTTTAAAGTTTTTGTTGATCATTTGACCTCTAACCCAGATATAGTCTTCTTGCAAGAGACTTATCAGCTAAATGAAAATAGCTCTTGTTGGAGGGAATGGTCTTATGTTCCTTTTTGTTCGCCGAGCTCCTCTCGTGGGTCAGGGGTCACAACGTTATTGAATAGCTCAAAAATAGAGTGTTTGTCTTCACTTTCTGTTTGTGATGGGTATATTTTATATCATAAAATTTGTTTCAATAGGGCCATATATCACATTTATAATACCCTCATCCCCCATGATGATCGGCTGGCTTAACGTACCATAACAGCCCTTCATGATCATGTTTCTAGCTGTAATGATGGCACTATTGTCAATGGGGGCGATTTTAATTGCACGGAGAATCCAGTACTTGATCGTTTTCATATGTCAGTAGAACACAGGGCTAAAGTTTCAGTTGCTTTGAAGAATGTATTTAATTCGTTTTCGCTTTGTGATACTTGGCGTAGATTGAATCCTGGTGTAAAGAAATTTACTTGGTTTAGAAATAATTCGGCTAGTGTTCATGGGGCTTCTAAGTCCAGGCTAGATCGTTTTTATGTACCGCTATGTTTATTTTCTTCTGTTCATTCATGTGATATTATTCCTTGTTCCCTTTCTGATCATTCAGCGGTGCTGTTGAAATTGAAGCCCCCTTCATCAATTCGTGGAGGAAGTGCTTATTGGCACTTTAATAATACTTTATTAGAGGATGAGAATTATAGGGAAATTATAAAATCCTTTTGGTTAGGTTGGCAGAAGGAAAAGATTAATTTTGTGGAAGTTGCTTCTTGGTGGGATTTTGGTAAAGTTCATATTAAGTCTATTACTCAAATGTATAGCTCTAAGATTAGGCAAGAGAAACGGTCAGCTTTATTTGATATTAATAGAAGGATTGATGAACTTCAGTCTACACCAGAATAATACTCTTGAGATTAGAAATGTACTTGCTGAACAAAGAGATGCACTTAATTTATTATTGAAAAATGAGGCACAGGGTGCTCTCATAAGGTCTCGCTTTAGATACACGAATGAGGCTGATTCTTGTTCTAGTTTCTTTTTTAATCTTGAAAAGTCGAATTCGAATTCTAAAAATATGTCTCGCATTCGTCTCCCTTCTGGTTGTATAACAGAAGATCCGAATGAAATAAGAATGCATGTTCGTAATTTTTATGAGTCTTTATACTCGTCTTCTGTTGTCGATAAGAGTGCCCTAGAATATTTATTACCCGATTCCATTGTTTATGACCCCTCTCTGTTAGAGGATCTTGAAGACCCTCTTTCGGAGGAGGAGTTTGATGTTGCAGTACAGCACCTTGGCAAGAATAAGTCGCCCGGTTTAGATGGGCTCACATCAGAATTTTTTCAGGTCTTTTGGCCTACTTTACGTGATGATTTTTTCTCTGTTATTTGTTCGTCATTTGAGTCAGGGCTCTGCCTCCCTCTCTTAGACGGGCAGTTATAACGTTGCTCCCTAAAAAAGGAGATTTGGCCGATGTTTCAAATTGGCGCCCCGTTTCTCTTTTAAATACGGATTCTAAAATTCTTGCCAAGGTGCTTGCTGGCAGGCTAACGCAATATATTGGCAATGTTATTGGTGAGGATCAAACATATTGTATTCCTGGCCGCTCTATTTATGATAATATTAATTTAATTCGTGATGCTATTTTTTATGCAAATGCTGAAGATATACCCTTGGCCTTGATTAATTTAGATCAGAAAAAGGCTTTTGATAATGTGGATCACTCTTATTTGTTCAACGTTATGAAGAAAATGGGGTTTGGTAATCGTTTTATTTTTTATATACAGACTTTGTACGAGGGGGCTGAGAGCCTTATAAAAGTAAGTGGGTCACTGACTTCCCCCTTCCTTTTTGAGAAGGGAATTCGTCAGGGGTGCCCCCTCTCAGGACTTCTCTATACTATTGCAATTGAACCGTTTTTAGTTACTTTAAGGAATACTTTGATTAATCATGGTTTATGTATACCTGGAACTAATGTGAATTGTGCTATATCTGCGTATGCAGATGATGTAACTGTTTTTATTACTTCGGACCCAGGGTTCGCTGTGGTTGAGAAGGCTTATGATTTGTTTAGCCGCGCCTCTGCTGCTTGTCTTAATACACAAAAGTCTCAGGGCTTATGGGTTGGCCGATGGATGGGGCGCAATGATTCGCCCTTGAATTTTATGTGGAATAATGAAGGTCTCCCGTTTCTTGGAGTTCATTTGGGAAACACAATTAATTATGTGCGTCAGAATTGGAGTAAGTGTAAAGATAAATTAATTAAAACGTTTGCTTCTTGGTCTCGGCTTGTTTATTCTTTGTCTTTTAAAGGGAAAGTTTTAATTGCAAATCAGCTGGCAGCCTCTAAGGTTTTCCACTGTTTAGCGGTTCTTTCTCCCCCAGACAATATTCTAAATGAACTCCAGAATTTACTTGTTGATTTTGTGTGGTCTAAGAAGCGACATATGTTGAAAAATCAGTTCTTTTTTAACAACCTGACAAAGGAGGACTTGGTCTAGTTTGCCTCCAAGCACGCGTTTTTTCTTTTAGGTTCGGTTTTCTTCAACGTTTTTTCAATCTTGCTTCACATCCGGCTTACCTTTTTATGAAATGTTTTTTTCGACAATATTGTAAGTTGGGTTATGATTATCAATTGTTTCACGTTGAAATTAACCCTAAATTTCTTGTTAGTTTGCCGGTTTTTTATGGTGAGGTTTTGCGTGCTTGGATGGTGTCCGGAGCCCGTATAGATACACGATCTATCTCGTTTAATTATGTTGCCAATATGACATTAACTTGTTTTTTGTTACCAAATGATAATTATGTTGGTTGCTGCCCCCCTGCTCGACCCTTGGCGTGCGGGGCCAAACTAGTCCGCCACTTGCTTGACCCCCTGTCTGGTCTGTGGCTTGACCCCTCCGATTTACATACATATTTTAAAGGACTTCGCCCGCCTTCCCTTCGTCTCCTCCGCCGCGAACTCCAGCACCTGCGCCTTGCCATCGCTAGCGCGTTTCCATCCTGGTTCAACGAGCTTGGGTGCAAGATATCGACACATGTGGATCTACAGACAATTTCATCTTTCCCATCGGTTGCGATCGACGTCTGCTTGCCGATGCTTGGAAATGGAAGCAAAGCTTCGTCAAAATCTATCTACAGGATGTTCAACAAGATCATTAACATACTTTCCGACCATGTTTCGCACTGGCACCGAATTGGGTCCGTCGACGAGTCAACCAAGCTGCAGTGGGCCCTTGTCTACAAGCTACCGACGTCGAAGAAGGAAGGCGATGTCCAGTTTAAGCTTTTTCACAATATATTGCCCTCACTTACTGTTTTGCATCATATAAATCCTGATATTTTTTCGCGACACTGCGGCTGGTGCAAGGATGCACCAGGTACAATCGAACATTTATTTATTCAATGCCCGGCCATTCAACCGGTCCTTACTCTTTTGTCCGTATTACTGAATCGTTTGTTCCCATCTTTACTTTTAAATTTTGATTTATACTGGTCCCTTGTCCCGTGCGCAGGTGGTCGCAGCAGGGAGGCGGTGCGCCTCGCTAATTTTTTGATCATTAGTTGCAAGTGTGTCATTTATACTTTGTTTCGTACGAATTCTTTTTCCAATCCTGTGATTATTTGGCAGCATCGGTTAAAAAGCAGGATTTTATATGAATTTCATTATTATCATTTGTGCCACAATGTCGATGCTTTTTTAAAAACGTGGTCACATAATAATACTCTGTTCCTTTTCGATGATTGCAAATTGATTTGGTTGTTTTAGAGTTTGCATCTACCTTATGTACATGCGTTTGTTATTACATGTACGTTGTATTGTTTTTACATTGTTTACTTCGGTAACAATGTTTATACTTGTATAACCCTTGTAAACAAACTTTACGTTTGTATTATGTACTATTCTTTTATTGTAAACTTCTGACTTTGATTTATAGTTTGTAAATAAAGATATCCTTTTGAAAAGTCAAAAGTCTTCTTCTTCTTCTTCTTCTTCTTCTTCTTCTTCTTCTTCTTCTTCTTCTTCTTCTTCTTCTTCTTCTTCTTCTTCTTCTTCTTCTTCTTCTTCTTCTTCTTCTTCTTCTTCTTCTTCTTCTTCTTCTTCTTCTTCTTCTTTTTCTCCTTCTTCTTCTTCTATTTCTTTTTCTTCTAACTCTTGTGGGGGGGGGGGGGAGGTTGTATATACAGACTGTCCCAGATAAAACGAAACCGGGTTTCATGACATAAATTTTCTGTCATAATGAATAATTTCCTTGATGATATATATATGTCTGGAAAGCTCTGTGTCTCTTCTTTCATTTGATGTACAACTTATGGCACATAATTCAAGCATGACTGAATTAGAACAATGGAAAGGGGTGTTACCAATATTCCATTTGCACGCATAAATTTTAAGTTTGGGTGAGTTTTAAGGGTTGTAAACGTACTTATTTTTAAAAGGACAAACTCCACATAAAGGGTCGACGGACCCAATTCGATGCCAGTGCGAAACATGGTCGGAAAGTATGTTAATGATCTTGTTGAATTATCGTGTGCATTTTGAATAAAAAGAATCTTCCTACTTAACACATTAACAATAATTATTTCCCCTTATCTTTCCCTACAGGCTACACCTACAAAATATTTTCACTCATTGCTAACTTCTGCATTAGTTCCATGTTAATATTGACAAATTACGTAACACATATACAAACAAGCATATAAGTGCATTTTTGTCAGATATATAATTAAATTGTTATTAGTAAGAAAATCACTTTATTAAATGGTTAATATTGTATTATATTCTGTATCAAGGTCTATTATATATATATATATCTCCTCATTCTACAATATGTAGAATTTCATTATCAAATCTATTATAATGATTTAGTAAAATCATATACCAACAATACACTATAAGGAACTCATATTCTTATGTATTGTATTGTTTTTATGTATGAATTATTCTATTGTTTTCGTTTATATCATTTCAAAAACTTTCAAAAATTAAATTGAATGCCATTTGAAGAACTTCAAATACAAATTGTGTAACGTTTTAAATATCTTGAACATTTCAATACATTTTTGTATATAAGTTAACTGAACCTGCAATTTCAAGTCCTTTGTGTAACACGTGAATTAAAATGACACGTGACACATTAACCGAAGATATTATGCAGTCAAATTTGGTATCAAAAGATGCACACTACTCTACAGAATACAAATCTGAAGCGATGTGATGATATCATAATGCTTTTTAGTGTTATTTTGAAAATAGCAGAGACAAACCTTCATGAACCCTAAGGATTTAAGGCGCTATTAACATACATTATGGGTTAAATCGTTTGTACGTGTTTTGTGAACTTCCAGTAGCTAGATTGCGAGGTTGTCCACCTAGGTTGTGATCCTAGAAGGTCCTAGAAGACATTTCTGGTGAACAACCTTTTATAACATTCCATGTATGATATCCTAAAAAAAGGGGTGTTTGCTCCCTGGGTATACCCTTAAAACTCACCCCAAAACCTCACCCAAACTTGCAATTTCTGCGTGCAAATAGAATCTCAAATGAAAGAAGAGACACAGAGCTTTTCAGACATATATATATCATCAAGGAAATTATTCATTATAACATAACATTTCTGCCATGAAACCCGGTTTCGTTTTTTCTGGGACAGTCTGTATTATGTGGTTGTGTGGGTGTTTGGTATTTCGGGTATTAGAAACAGTAATTAAAGCACATAATATTGTAAAATTATACTTGGTCACCGCATGGAAACAAATACAAATGTTTTCCCCTATATAATTCACTATATTTAAATTTTATTTGGAGGTGCAGCCCCTCAGCACCTTTATAAACAACTAATCTCTTGATTTGAGCAAGTGTCATCATCACACCCCATGCAAAACAAATGTCACAAGAATTGTTTGTTATAATTTATTCTAATCATTAAAGGGGTAGTACAGTTTTGGTGGGGTTAAGCTTTAGTAACCAAAACCTGCACAATACAATTACAAACTAATATTTATAACTCCACCATGCTCGAAAGGTACATAAATTAATTACAAACGACTAAGTAAAAAGACTGTTATCATTAAAAAAGACCCATTTAAAACAAAAACGGCGATCTTTAAAAAAGCATTGGTTTCAACCATTTTATATACAGAATTACGTATTTGATGTTTTGTTAAAATAATCCCCTTGGAATCCCATTTTCTTTGCCTTCTGTTAATCCTAATATATTTCTGGTCAGTTTCTCTATATGTTTGAATTAATTATTACAAAAAGCTGTATCGCTTCGGTCATTCGGTGATCCCTCGTATATATCCCCAAGTTGATTTGTATCCTTTGGGTTTATGTCAGGTTTATAATAGCTTCTGACCATCCAGGCAATGAGAATTAAGGGGTTTCAGGGACGAGCACCGTCTAGGGTTTTCTATAGCTCAGTCGGAAGAGCACCGGTCTAGCAATCCGGAGGTCTCGGGTTCGAATCCCGTTGGAATCCCATTTTCTTTGCCTTCTTTTAATCAAAATAATGATTGAATAGAGAGATCATCAAGAACTTTAAAGAAAATATATTTTGAAAATGTTTGAAAAATTAAAAGCATTTTTTAAATTAAAAAAATATCATCGAATAAATCTGTGGCCCAGAACTATTCCGATCGGGTTTATTTATTGATTATTCAGCCGTTTCTGAACCGATTTTGATCAAATAAAGTTTATGTTTTTCATCAAGATTGTATGCTCATTCAAGTTTTACACTCAGTTCTTCATTATCTCACAAACAAATGTATTTTGTGAAGTGCCCTCTATGCCAAAACTGAACTATCCCTTTAAGTCACTCCATGTGACTTTAAAGTACTGTCCCACATATCTGTGTTGGGTTTTGTTTTGAATTGTATAGTTTTCTACAACATTTTCTAGAGCAAGTATAACAATGCCAACTACAAGGAAGTCTAAAGCTATGCCTGGCAAGTTTCTGCAAGGTCAAGATCAAGCTCAAGGGCGAGATCAAATACCAAAGGCCGCCCTTCCAGGTCCACCCCACCTAGCCCATTCCAAATTAACCCAACCGATTTTGATAATGCAATGCAAGTCACTTGTTCTACCTCTCTTAGTATTACTCATGTAAACATTAGATCCCTAAATAAGAATATTGGAGAGTTGAGTTTCCTTTATGAACATAGTTTGAATTCTAAATTTGATGTGATTGCCCTATCCGAAGTATGGAGTGTTCCTAATGTTGATACTGTCAATTTAAACGATTATGTTCTCGATGTTAACTGCCGAGAGGCCGATTTAAGGGGTGGTGGAGTTGGTGCATACCTCAATACCATGTTAAAATATATAAGATTGTTATTGGTGTAATTTACCGTAAACCTAATACTGACATTGTTCAATTCCAAAATAGTTTATTAGGCATCTTGGAGGGGTTAAATGCTTGAAGGTCAAATATAGTTGTAATAGGTGATTTTAATTTAGATTTATCAGATGAGGACAGATGATTATTTGAGCACAATAGAGAGTACAGGATTACAACAGATTATTACAATGCCGACGAGAGTGACAGGTCAGTCTTCATCTCTTATTGATCATGTTTATACTAATGTAAGTAATTGTGTTATTCATTCTGGTGTTATAAAAACTGATGTGTCTGATAATTTTCCTATATTTGCGGTATTTCAACATCACCCTATTGTGAATAAGGATGTGTCTGTGAGGAAAACTGCTCGCACGTATAAGCAGTTTAACGTTAATTTGTTTTGTGATGATCTCGCAAGCGTTGATTGGGATGTGTACGTAGATGCAAAGATGTTAATATGGCTTATTCTGTATTCTATGATTTGTTTGTAAAGGTGTGTGATAAACATGCTCCAAATAGGGTGCATACCAGTGTTAAGACGAGACATACTCCAAAAAAGCCATGGATAACTAAAGCAATTGTTAAGTCTATAAAGAAGAAACATAGTTTGTATAATAAATATAAGGCATTAAATTGTAATGTACACTATGCACAAGAGTATAAGAAATATAGAAATACATTAACAACGGTATTGAGGAATGCTAAACGAATGTATTATAGTAAGTTATTTGATGAAAATAAGCATGATACAGGTAAAACAGGAAAACAATAAACGAGTTGATTAGTGGAAGAGGAAATTCTAAAAATACTGAAATAGATGAGTTAGTTTTACCGTCTGATCGTATTGGTGGAGCTGCTAGAGTTGTGTCCTCTGAGGGAGACATAGCTGAGGAGCTAAATAATTACTTTGTCTCGATTGGGTCAAACTTAGCAAGGAAAATTCCAAATGAATGTTATAGTTATAAGGAGTACTTAGGGAGAAGGAATGACAAATTGTTGTTTTGGAAACCCGTTACAGAGAGGGAAGTTTTTGATTATTTGTGTGCTCTAGACAGTAAGAAAACTCATGGATATGATAATTTACCAGTACGTTTCATAAAAGATGCAGCTAATTTTATTGTTGTACCATTGACTTACATTTTTAATTTTTCACTGGAAAAGGGTACTTTTCCTGATTGTCTTAGGGTAGCTAAAGTGACACCTATTTATTTTTTAAAAAAGGGGGAGCAAATTAGGCGGAACCAGGAAATTACAGTTTTGCCTGTTGCTGGAAAAATATTTGAGAGAATTGTAAATGTTCGTCTAATAGATTTTGTATAGACTTGTGATATTTTGTATAAACATCAGTATGGATTCCGTAAGAAATATAATACTAAATTATCTTTGATTAATCTTATTAAGATCAATGAGATCAATGGATGAAGGGAAAGTTACTCTTGGTATATTTATAGATTTTCAAAAGGCGTTCGATACTATGAATCATGATATTCTTCTAGAAAATATGGGACATTATGGTATCCGTGGTGTTGCGTTACAATGGTTTGTTAGTTATCTTTTGAATCGCTATCAGGCATTATGCTATAAGGAGGCAACATCTGCCAGGAAGAATATAACGTGCGGTGTACCACAGGGGTCAGTTCTTGGTCCTACATTGTTTTTGATTTATATTAATGATTTACCTCGTTCTACTAACTTTTTTAATTTTAGGTTGTTTGCTGACGATTCAAATATTTTCCATACTTATGATGCGAGTCAAAATGAAATTGATATAAATGAAGTTAATGAGCAGTTAAACGAAGTTCAAAAATGGTGAAATGCTAATAAGCTCACAATTAATTTAAAGAAAACTAATTACATGTTTATTAAAAGTAAAAGGCAGATTATTAATACAAATAGTGTTCTTAGACTGTCCGATACAGATATAAGTGAAGTGGGTACGGCATCTTTTGAAGGAATTCAAATTAATAGCACTTTGACTTGGAAACGCCATATTGAATGTGTAAATAAGAGTGTCCGGAGGAAAGTGGACTTGATCTTTAAGTTGAGATATTTTGTGCCTCAGTATATTCTTGTGCTCTTAATATATAAATGTTTTATACAACCCCACATACTGTATGGAATAGAGGTGTGAGGGAGTAGCTATAAATCTCACTTGAATTGTATTTATTTATCTCAAAAGATGGCTGTGCGAGCGATTACATTCTCATTATTTAGAACATCCTCGAAACCACTGTTTCAAAACGTGAGGATACTGGACGTGTTTAGTTTGCATGAACTTGCAGTTTCAACATTTGTGTATGATTTGTACGTAGGAAATTCACCACACTCCTTACTAGAATATTGTGAAGTGTTACATCATACGTATTGAACCAGAATTTTAAAAAACACTTTATGTTACGTTTGCAAATATGTAGGACAACCCAAGGGACATTCTCTATTTCTTTTGTTGGGTCAAAACTTTGGAACACTTTGCCTCAGGAGATTAAAGGGGAAAAAACAAGATATTCATTCTGTAAGGCCCTCGCAATGTATTTGATAAATAAATAAATAATTGTTCATGTTTGGTTAGAAATGCCTTTTGGTTGAATGTATAAAATGTATATCTCATTAATCATTCTGATTCTTTTATATTGAAGTTATGTTATGCTGAAGTTGTTTTATACAGCTTATACTATACAGTAGAGAGGACCGATCTCGACTAGCACTTGTGCTAACTTTCGGTTCTCTTAAAGCAACAACTTGATTTTCGATCGATGAAATGTTTTGTTAGGTAGATATACGTCTGACATTGTTATACTTGCTTTCATACGAACAGTTTCATATTTATTAATTAAGTAAACCAATCTATTGTAGTATTTAATTGTTTTGTAAAGTGCTTACAGTAATTATTTTTGACGATTTTGTCTTGTATGTATTTGATTTGATGATGTATGTATTTTTGGTTGTTGTTAATAAACTTCAAACTTCAAACTTCAAACTTCAAGATTTGATAAATTCTACGTACCTAGCATTGTCGCCCGTATTATCGCTTCGACATTTTCGCTGGCATCCTTAGGCAAGCGCAGGATGATCCCACGGCCAGTCGAGGTAAACCCGCCGTCGATACCCGGGTGGACCTCGATCCCATCCGCAGTGCGGTTCTCCAAACCGTCGACCACGAAGAGGGAATCGATCTCAGAGTCGGGCTCTATTGCTAATCGTATTCGTGTACCGGGTGGGCTTCGAATGATCCAGAAGCAGCGTTGGTCGATGTCAGATCGGTCATCATTGATATTGGCGATGTCGTGTTGACGGAGAAGCTGGTTACTGAAGGCCACCTTCAGCTCGGGCTTGTCGGCATCAAGGGGGAGGAAAGCACCACATCTTGGTCTCTCCAAGCAATCTATGAGCAAAATGATAACAAGAAAAACAACTAGAACACGTTGATGGGTCACGTTCCAACATTATTCAATAAGACTAGCAAGAAAAATTGTGCTCCGCCGAGTATCGAACCCGATACTTCTGGATGAATATTATAGTACTTCAAGCAATCTGATAGTAGAATAATAATGATTGAAACAATTATAAATACGTGGCTCAATGGTTAGAGCTCCGGTCTAGCAATTCGCAGGTCTCGGGTTCCATTGCCGAGGAATCCCCATTTTCTCTGTTTATGTTCCTTTATGTAATATATTCCTGGCCAGTTTCCCTTTAAAAGTGCATTTGTATTATTATTATTGTAATGGAATACAGAGAAGTTTACTAGTAGATGTATAGAAAACAAATTCCAGATTATTTTGATAATGATTTTGTTAAAATTGGTTTGAATTTAAATCGTAATTATGATCGGCTTGATGATATTGATGTAATTATGTAATGATATGTATTTTTTTTTATTTTTGATACATTTCCTACAATAAGATTAAAGAAAGTTTGTGCCGATTCAATAAAAACATGAATTGGTCCAGATTATACAAATACAATTCACTAAAGGGATATTATGAACGATTATTTAAACAATACATTATATTGCAAATAAATCTAGGGATGTGCTTGAATATTTTCCGAATTTCACTCACTTTAGTTGATTTCTAAGAAATTGGTCTAATGTCATTTACTCTGAGGAAATAATTTAATTTACCGCACTTAATCGTTAGACCCTTGCGTAGCAGCCTCACTTTGTAGTGTTAAGACCCACACATATTGGTGTTCATTGCAATGTTGGGTATGATTGTTTAACTTGGCATACATAATCCTTGAATCAAAAGAGGAAAATTCATCCAAAGAGACACTCTGTATTTATGCAAATTAGGCCTAATTTCCATAATTAATGCGAATGTATTTATGGGAATGGGATATCTATCCCAATGCTGTTTATATTGACATATTTAGGAGAACATATTCCTTGGATCAAAAGAAGAAAATTCATCCAAAGAGACACTCTGTATCTATGCAAATTAGGCCTAAGTTCCATAATTTATGCACATTTATTTATGAAAATATGTTCTTTTTCGTTAAAAAGTTACGTTATTTTGAGTGAGGACTTAATTATTTTTGTTGCGTTTAATTGATCAGTTTAATTGATCAAAATAACGCTTTCTTAACAAGAATGTTTTGGGAAAAATAACTTGGCAAGATTGTTCCTACACTCATTGACTAATTTATGTGTGAAAATGAAATTGGTCAAAAAGCAAAATTGTCACTTTTTGACTCTTGTGATTTGTGAAAAGTGACAATTGTGCCTTTAATGTGTGCTCACTCATGCATGACAAGGCAGATCAATTTTATTTTCACAGACAAGTTAGTCAATAAGTGTAAAAACAATCCTGCCACGTTATTTTGCTCAAAACTTTTTTGTTAAAAAGTTACGCTATTTTGATCAAGGGAGGACTTACTTTGTTTGTGTGTCTTTAGATAGGCGCATAATGATACTTGCACGTCACAAATGGGTGCATTGTGGGAGAGAACAAGCTCGCTCGCGAATTTGTGTCATTAGAATTTCAAAACCAATTATAAAATCCCACAATCATACTTTTTTATTACAAAGTAAACTTACTCGCTAGGGAAGACAGCACGAAAATGATACCAGTGATTGTACAGACTCGCCTCATCGTGGCGGTGGTCATAGAGCTCTCAATTACGGCTCGATCGTTCGCAGAGCGACTTCGATCCTTGATCAATTCGGTGATGCTAATTC